>QNQO01001770.1:0-205245 GCA_003290165.1 Berberis thunbergii
CTGTCACAATGCACAACATATTTATTTTGATTCACACCCAATTCCTTGAGTAATCATTTCAACCATAACATTTATTTTCATGCTTCAGTAATGACAATGTATTTAGCTTCAGTCGTTGACAATGCAACACACTTTTACAATCTAGACTGTCAAGATACAACTTCCCCTGAAAAAGTGAAAACATAACCTGAAGTAGACATCTTCTTGTCAAATCACTTGTCATATATGCATCTATGAACCCTTCCAGTACGGCTTCTGAATTATCAAAACATAAACAAAGCGTTGAAGTACCCTTCAAGTACCTCATAATCCATTTAACTGCATCCCAATGTTTTTTTTTTCCTGGATTATTAAAATACTTACTCACAACACCAACTGCTTGAGCAATATTTGGTCTTGTACAAACCATCGCATACATCAAATACCCTACAGCAGAGGAGTATGAAATACATGTCATTTTCTCCTTTTCTTCATCAGTGCTAGGAGACAACTTGACACTTAACTTGAAGTGATTAACAAGTAGAGTGCTCATGGGCTTAATATCATTAATGTTGAACCTTTCAAGTACCCGTTCAACATACTTTTCTTGTGACAACCACAACTTCTTAGTTTTCCTGCCACGTACAATCTTCATTCCCAAAATGTGTTGAGCTGGCCCCAAGTCTTTCATATCAAAAGACATAAACAAATCTTTCTTCAACCTGCCAACCATATCAACATCTTTTTCAACAATTAGCATATCATCAACATAAATCAAGAAAATAATGAAGCTGCTAGGCGAAAATATCTGACATAAATACGATGATCTAGAAGTGTATTCTTGTACCCATGACCCACCATAAATGAGTCAAACTTCTTATACCACTGTCTTAGAGTTTGTTTCAGCCCATAAAGATTTTTCTTCAATTTGAAAACCATATGTTTTTTCCCTTTCACTTCAAAATCATCTAGTTGTGCTATGTAAATTTCTTCATGCAAGTCTCCATGAAGAAACACAGTTTTAACATCTAAATATTCAATCTCGAGATTCAGGCTAGCTGCAAGACTCAACGCTACTTTAATAGAGATAATCTTCACAACTAGTGGGAATATCTTCTCAAAGTTTATCCCCTTCTTTTGCGCAAAACCTTTCATCACTAACCGAGCTTTATGCTTCACATGTTTTCCATCACCGTCCTTGTATACTCATTTGTTCTTCAAAGGTTTTTTACCTTTTGAAATCTCAACTAACTCATAAGTATCACTTTTATGTAAGGAACTCATCTCATTTTGCATAGCCTTCATCCAACTATTTTCATCTTTATGAGCTAGTACTTTTTGCAAATTTTCTGGTTCGCCTTCTTCTGTAAGCAAAGCATACTCAAAATCAGGGTACTTCTTTGATGATTGGCGTTCTCTGGTAGACCTTACCTGAGATTCTATTATTTCTTGCAGAAGGAGTTGCTCTTCTTGTTCAGTTTCATCTATTTGTACATGATCATCACCAACAACTTCATTTTCTAGCATATGGTCACCTACTGTATCATCTGACATCTCTCCCCAATTTTCAACATGCGATGAATGAGGAGGAAGTGGGATAAAATCCGGTACATCACTCTCTATCTGCTTGGGCTTCTCAATTTTCTCAAAATCTGCAATGGTATGATCTTCATAAAAGACCACATCTCTACTTCTAACAATTTTCTTATCTTTAGGGTCCCATAATCTGTAGCCAAAGTGTCCATCTCCATAGCCAATGAAAATACATGGAAATGTCTTCACATCAAGCTTTGATTTTTGTTCCTTAGGTATATGACAAATGCTTTACATCCAAACACATTAAGATGAGAGTATAAAATATTTTTACCTCTCCACACTCTTTCTGGAATATCACTATCCAAAGGAACTGAATGAGACCTGTTGATGAGGTAACAAGCAGTACGAGTAGTTTCAGCCCAAAACACCTTCGGCAACCTAGCCATGTGAAACATGCATCGGACCCTTTCTACAATAGTCTGATTCATTATCTCTGTCACTTCATTATGTTGTGGAGTGCGAGGAACTATCATCTCATGCCGTATACCATACTCATCATAATAAGCTTTAAATTATTTTGATGTGTACTCACCCCATTATCACTGCAGAAACACTTCAAAAGTCTACATGTTTCTTGATATTCACATAATTATTACAGAATATATCCCTTAATTTGTACATGTTAGTGTTTCGATTATTATATTTTATAGTAATTATTTCGTTTTAATATCTTTGCAGGAATTTGAGCTTAAACGATAAATCCATATTAAGCAGTCACAAACGACAGTTAGGCAATTTCAATGGTGGTATCAAACAAAACACAAACCTACACCCAACACCTAACTCTTAACCTAAAAATCCACAAACCTACACCCAACACCTAGCTCACAACCTAAAAATCCACAAACCTAAACCTTGAAACCTAAAACCCACAAACCTAAACCTTGAAACCTAATTCATAACCTAAACCCCATCCATAACCTAATCCATAACCTAAAACCAAACCCAATCCTACCCTCATTGATGAATCTACCCCTCATCTCATCCCTATTCATCTTCTCATTCTCTATAAATAGAGGAGGATAGGGTGAGAATGAGGGGGGAGAAAAGAGAAGGGAAAAGAAGCAAATTAGGAAGAAAAATAATCTTCTTTCTCTCAAATTCACCTCACTCATCACCACCACCTATCCCTCTTCCACTCATCCATCTCTCACTCACTCCACTCACTCAGTAGTCACCACAGTCACCTCGCCATCGCCACCACCGAGCTCCACAAGCCACCACCGTCACCACCGTGAAACAGGGGTGTGACAACCCTGTTTCACGTCGATTTTTCCATCGCCACCACTCACTGGTCCTCTCCCCTGTCCACACAACCACCACCACCTTCGCACGAGTCCCACCACCACAACCTCCGCACGAATCGCCGCGACAGACTGCCTACCTCACCGTGGAACAGAGCCGTACCACGACTCTGTTTCATCTTGCAACAGAGCATTTTCTTCCCTTCTTTCGGCCTCAAATCGTCTCGAGTTCCTTCTCTCACAACCACCTCACGACCAGGCCAATCATCACCGCCACCACCTCGCGACAGAGCTCGCATACGAGCAGAAACAGTCGCAAAAACAGGGAGTTTCCTCTCCCTGTTTCTTTGCTGAATTTGCAATTTTAATTGGGTTTTCTTCACTCTATCTCATCTTTTGCAGGTACTAGAGTCGAATTGGAGACGAAGGAAGCCGCGAGGAGCGAGAACCAGGCCGTAACAGCGACGATTCTCGCTGGAGAAGACGATCGGCGCTGTAGCGCACTGTAGCAGGGCGGGAATTGGTTTTATTTCGGTTTCTGGCTATTCACACCCCAGCTATCTGTAAGAGCCACCACAGAGTGCTTTTGGCCAGTTTTCTCGGGATTCGCATCCGTGCAGAGATGATTTCCACCTCCATTGACGTTGTGCCCACCGCCACCATGACCAGCTAAACCATTCGCGAAGGCTACGATGAAACCACGGGATTTCCTAGAGTTTGTATATTTAAATTTATTATTTTCTTTATGCTTGAACGTTAAACACATTTGATTTATGATTTTTAATAAATTGCTTTCACCGATTATATCCTGATTGATTATCTAGACTAGTCGGTAGTTAGAAGTACCCTTTGTTGAAATTCAAAAGTCTGATTTAATCAATTAATCTGAATCTGTGATTGTGTGTGCCGTAAGAAGACACACAATGCTAGGGATTAGGATTAGTTAAAATAAACCTGTGATTGTGTGTGCTGTAAGAAGACACGCAATTCTAGGGGTTTATACCTATGCTTAAATCAATTGTGAACTTAGATTAATCTTTAGGTTAGTCATGTTAAATCTTGAAAACAATATCTTTTATTACACAAATCTCAAAGAACCTGTGGTGGATTCAATGCCTTGGTTTCCTTTCTCATATTATTTAAAACTTTTATTTTTCTTATTTTAATTTATTTTTAGTTTAGATTTAAAAATGTTGTAACCCCCTTTCCTATAATCTAGTTTAATTAAATTCTAAAATTTCAATTGCATCCACCTTCCTCGTGGGATCGACCCGTACTTGCCGTTGTCTACCAGTTAGGCACCGTGCACTTGCGGTTATTACAAGTGGGTTAAATTAACCTGTTAATTTAGGTTAGTTAAATCCGCATCATTTCTCTTTCAACCTTGGTATGGAACTGCTGGAAGCACTAAAAACCTGATCTTTAAATCTGATTAAATAAATCCACAAATTTCTTGATGCATCATCAATAAATATCAAGAAATATCAACTACATCCAAGAGAATCTACTTCAATGAGAGCACAAACATCGTTGTAAACCAAATCTAACAAACCAGTTTTTCTTTTTGATGATCTATGAAATGAAACTCTATGATGTTTTCCAAATAAACAATGATCACAGGGGTTAGAAGGGGTACCTTTCAAGGAATGAATCCATTTCTTTTTTGCTAAGAGTTGCATACCTTTCTCACTCATGTGTACAAGTCACATGTGCCAAAAGTTTAGAGAAGTATCACTTTTAGTTGCATTCAAATCACCCTTACACAACTTCACCTGAGTCTTGTATATGGTGCAACACACCTTACCTTTTGCCACAACTAGTGAACCTTTAGTAAGCTTCCAAATACCATTACCAAGGTAATTCATATATCCTTATTTATCCAAAGCAAGTCCAAAAATTATATTTAGGCGAAGATCATAAACATGGCGTCCATCTTTCAAAGTCAAAGTGCATCCCATATTAATTTTGATACATACATCACTCACTCCCACAATCTTGGAGAAACTAGTATTACCCATCTTCACACTGTCAAAGTCTCGTACTCTGTAAGTAATGAAGTAGTCTTTTCTTGGAGTAGTGTGATAAGATGCACCGGTGTCAACAATCCATTCGCTCATTTCGTTTGCAATATGCAAACATTTACCTTCGTCATACAAAAGAACCACGGATTGTTCATCTGAAATAACAGTTGTAGCATCTTTACTATCATTTTCTTCACTTTTCCCTCTTTCAAATCATTTACGTAACGAAAACAATATTTTTTAATGTGACCTGGTTTACCACAATGACACCAAGTAATAGAAGAATCAAGTAATATCGTCAAACAAATATTTAATGCAAGCAAATAATCAATGCAAAATAAAAGACACCAAGATATACGTAAAAACCCCTGTCATGGGTGCGTTTATGATGGCTAATGCGAAGAATGTGACATCTGTGACATGAAAGATAATTTATCTCGCCCAAGTCCAAGTAAACCTGCAACTTTTCGGAATAGTTCAGTATTGTTCTGACTAAATCCAAAATTGAAATCATTCCATGTTCGTATGAGGATCTTAAGAAAATTGTGTATGAAGACAGTTTGGGGAACTATACAAAAAATGTAACCATCTTCAGTTTATTTAACAGATTTGGGGCCGGTTTCCTGAGTCAAGTGTGATGATCCTGAAGTGGCTGGTTTTAGTAGTACTATATCCGGCTTGGAGATCTAGAATTTAGCGTTAAAAAGGTCTTTAAATACTGTCAAGTGAGTAATTTAATAAATGGTAATCTAATCTGTATAAAATCGAATAATATCCAATCCAAAAACCGACACATATTTCATCAAATGTGTCATGAAATCGAATAATCTGTCAAGTGAGTAATTTTACTTGAAACTGCAGTTCGATTAACGCGAACTTGTGTTTATTAATAACTGATCCAAATTTGTTGTAGATCACTTTTACAAGCTATATACAACCTTAACTGGTTAAGTACAATTTCCAGGGCCAAATCCCAGTTTCTTGTTTGGTATGTCATAAACTATCTTCATTTTCTGCTGTTGCATGTTACCAATAATAGCAACATCATTTGCATCACCATTTGCAGCAAAACCCAAGCAAACTTGTGAGATACTGCTCCCAATCAGGATTTGTGGAGAATCTAAATCCACCCTAGCATTTCCCTGGAAAACAAAAGCAATTTTGGGTACCGCTATTTGTTTAATTCCTGAAAAATCATAACATGTGTCCAATAACGAGAGTGCAGGGGCCTTCGGGTACTTCGACATATACTGTTGAAATGCCGTCTTCAATGCAGTATATGCATCCGGAGGTAATCGAGTTATAACAGTTCCAGAGTCGATGATCACCCCCGAAGTTGTAAACACGGACGCTGATATTGGTAGCTGACGGTTTCCAACTATTATGGCTGATATGGTGAGGAAATAGAATGAAGGACCTCTTGAGTCGGAGATCATTGGGGTGAATTTCACGTCGTTGGAGGGTTCCGATCCAAATGATAAATAACCGGTTGAGCTTGATCGGGAAGGGAGGCAATATGAAAACACCCCACCATATTTGCTAGCTGTTTGTGACACAAGCGATAATTTGTTCCTTCCAAGGCCAAGTAGCCCTGCAGATTTTCCAAATAATCCTTGGTTGTTCTGACCACATCCTAATGCAAAATTAGGGAACACATCAGAAGGTGGTATGGTGAGTGTTTCGTGCACAAAATTGCCTACAGAGAAGGAATTGTCGCCATATTGGATACCATATATGCAAGTATTGGATGTACCACATGCTGGGCTAATACTCGTGGCAGATTTGAGAAGCGCGCATTCAGGAGTGCCACAAGAAATATTGGAATAGGATGTGGACTCAGACGGGTTGAATATTGGTTCTTTTTGGTCATAGCAGGATTTCGCGCAAGGTTTACATTGCATCCAAGTTATGTCACTTCCTGTGTCGAAAACTAGAGACATGGTTTTGGCTGGAGTTCCGAATCCTACTTGAACAATGAAGTTTCCAGTTCCAAGTAGCGCTCCTGCAGAGGCTGGGAGTTTAGTATTTTTCTGGGATTCAAGTTCCGTTTTGTGCGAATTTTTAGACAGTTTGTAGTGAAGTGAATCCACCCTGTTTTGATCCTGAAGAAATAGTTCTGATAAGGGGTCGCGCTTCTTTGCTTTGGCCTGCTCTGCATAATGCGCTGACTCTTCCGAGCAAGGTCCATATCTGTGAACTATATTCAGGGATGGGCTTTTACTTCCACCTGACAACAAATAAAATTCAGATTGTTAGCAATTGTCACTGAGCCTGTTTGTGCTAATTATCATTTCAGACACAATAGGTTAAGCTTGAATTCAAAGCGTTCGACGTAATTAGGCCATTCTGGTTATTCAACTGGAGGGCTCATGTTTTGGTTACGCGAAAAACTTGTTAATTACTAATTCAAATAGGATGTTACTGATGTGGATATGAGCAAAATTTACGACAATCAATTGTGTAAAACAGTAACATCAAAGTGACTTAACACTGATTGTGATATCAAGTGTCAACCATATCACACAAAACAAAACATGGACATGCTAATTGACTTTCTTGGACCCATGATTGATCAAATCATTCAATAATTAATGATGAGACCCAAATAGTTTTGTCATGCAAAATCAATATAATTTGATCATATCATTTAATAATTGCTATTCCAATCAATAAAACCTGAATACAAAAGCTACTAGGATTAATCTTCATTTCAAATTGCTTAAGTTGAATGAATTCAGAGAGAAGGTAAATAACCTTTGATAGAGTTGGAGGTGGAGCAAGTTGTTGGTGGTAGTAGTGAACTGACTTCTACAGCATGTAGACCATGTTGTTGATCGAACTTCTCCGATAAACACAGAGGTGTCTGAAGGAGGACAACATAAGCAATGAAGTAAACACTGAAAAGGATAAAACCATGAAGAATTGTCATTAGAACTTGAACTCCAAAGATGGCCTTGAACACATATATATAGAGAGAAATATATATATATTCTTCTTTATCTCAACGATCCTTACAAAATAGTACGCCACACAATACTACAATTGCGCAATAAAAAGGTCTTATGTTCCCACCCAGAAAAGTCATTGAAATATTGTGAACCATACTATCTGCACTCCAATATCTTCTTATAAAAAATAAAAATAAAAAATACCAATCGAACCGCGACACGTTATCAAATTCTTCATTAAAATGGGCTATTCGATCGATAATAGAGGACTCATACGTCGACCATTTCAGATAGAAATTTCCAAAAAATTATAACGATGCGTTGCTTTCTAATGGGTTGGTGAGAGTTCGTTGTCGTCCCCACTGTGAGAGTATGAATTATTGAGGATTTTTTTTGTTTGTTAAAGATGGAAAAATATGGCGCATGCCAACTTGGTGCTTAACCTAATAGCATGGAAAAATGTTCGAAAGCGCGTAAAGTGGAATTCGATTCATTTTAATTTTATGGACTTTATGGGGGAAATAAGGAGACCAATGGACTATAGTGCAAAAATAGGAGGATGCATAAATTATGTAATCAAATTAAATGGACTATAAGTGCAGAGTAAATGTCGAAATGTTAGAATGAGGTTGGAGAATCAGGTTTTGCAATCAAATTTTGTAATCAAGATGATATGTCATCCTCAAATGAGGGTTTTACAATTTCAAGATAATCACATCAACCTGAATGCAAAACTCTTCAAGTCCATTATACTCTTCACATGGCAGACATGATTATACAGTCCAAACTGAATGGGGTACCAAATTTTGGATATTTATTAAGAGCTTTGCTAGGGGTTCAGGGAGGGCGCGAGGAAAAGGGGTGAGGGATGGATGGTAACCACTCATTTGCCTCGAGATGAGTATATTAACTTTGAGATGTGCAATGTTGCTTATTTCGAGGCGAATGGGTGGTTACCACCCATCCCTCGCCCCTTTCCCTCGTTCCCTCCCTTGACCCCTAGAATTTTCGTTTATTAAAATATATGGGAAGAGTAATTTCATGTAATAATCAGGGTTGCGAGTCAGTTTTTCACCTAAATTGTTAATCGAACCGACTTTGGTCGGTTTTGAAAATTTCAAACCGAAATCAAGCTAACCATTAACAAAATTGAACCGAAATCGGGCTGATTATAATTTATGCAAACCGTAATCGAATCGAACCGATTAAAATCGAAATAAAACAGAATTGACCGACTATTTTATAAATATTATATTATTTGTATAAAAAAGATATATTATTTATTATATATTCGGTCGGTTCAGTTTTGACGATTAAAATCACATAAAAATCGAACCGACCACTTTGATTTTGAATTTTTTAAAATCGCAATCGAACAGAAGAGAATCGATCGGTTTGGTTTTGATTGTTTCGGTCGGTTTAATCGGTTGTTTTGTTCAATAAGTTCACTTAAGATCCTATACAAGGATTGTGATTTCGCGAAATTTTGTTAAAAAAAATTCATTTTTTTGAAATTACAAAAAGAAAAGGATGAAATAAAAAGTTACATTTTGTAGGGTTTTTTTTTCAAAAATTTTCGAGGTTTTTAATAAATTTTGGGTTTTTTTTTTAATTATCTATTATTTTTTAAACCAACTCCTAATTTTCTAATTATCACTTATTTTTACTCATATATTGGCTTTTTAAACTATCAATTGATTTTCTAATTATCAGTATTTTAGTTTCATTTAATGTGTTTAATATATTTATTTACTTGCATATTATTTTTCACATATTTAATATATATCTTCAAAATTCATTATATATTTTATGTATCATAAAAAATTTATTTTATTTCTTTAAGCATCGAAATATTTTTTTAAATCAGTATACCAAAATTAATTCGAAAAACAAAATCACAATCCTTGGTCCTACAATGCATGTGACCAGAACAACTCACTGGGTTGGATTTGGATTTGGATTTGGATTTGGATTTTGAAAATTTCAAACCGAAATCAAGCTAACCATTAACAAAATTGAACCGAAACCGGACTAATTATAATTTATGCAAACAATAATCGAATCGAACCGACTAAAATCGAAATACAATTGAACTGACCGACTATTTATAAATATTATATTATTTGTATAAAAAAAATATATACCTTTTATAATAATAATAATAATAATAATAATAATAATAATAATAATAATAATAATAATAATAATAATAATGGTGGTGTGAGAAAGAGGATATGGTGGTGCGAGGTAGTCGCTGCCCCTAAAATATTGTGGGTGCCAAAAGGAGAGAAGAGAAGCCACCTAGTTGTTCCTTAAACAGGCGGAAACGTAAAGAAATATGGCGAGTTGGGCAAAATGTTCGATATGTCAGTTGTGGATCCTTTTTGCCAAGGACCCGTTTCGAAGCCGTCGAGACCTTTGTCTTCTTCGTTGTTGGGGAAATCAAATCAAACAATTACAAAAAAATTCTACCAATGGAAAAACCAAGTAATATCGTCAAACAAATATTCAATGCAAGCAAATAATCAATACAAAATAAAGGACACAAAGATATACATGAAAAACCCTTCAAGGTGAAGGGTAAAAGGGTAAAAAATTCACAGGGTAAATCCAATCAATCCACTAATTAATAAAAAAAATGCAATGTTGTTCTCAAGCCTTTTGCCCAAGGCTTGAGGAATACAAGGAGCAATACAAGGGTTATCTCACAAAAGTTTCAATCAATTAACTTCATAATCAAATGAAGAATACACCGAAACAAACAACACCAAAATCCGACAAGAAACAGATCCAGAACACACTTATGAGTCTTCAATCAAACCCTAACAATCAGTTCATTCTTTTATTCTTTCTTCTCTCTCAATGGAGTCACGCGCACACAGCCGCCGCACATCAAAAGCACACACACGATCAGTTTGTTTTTCTTTTCTCCGCTTTTATTTATAAACAACAATGTAGCCAATGTAGCCCTAGCTGCTTATATTATTATCAGGGTCTGATCCACCCTAATGGGCTGGACCCAGCTCAACAAATCAAGGGCGAACTCAGGATTTTAGTGGAGGGAGGGCAAAATGGAAAATACTTATTAGTTGATAATAGTAGTTATCAATGGTAAAGCCAATTTTTTTTCTACCTAAACTAGTAACTATTAAAAAATACAATTATAAAAAATACATTGCATATACCAAATTGGATCCAGTGTAGTCCAATTTTAAACCAAAATAATATCATTATCGATACCTTAGCAAGGAGCAAAATAACTAGAATATATAACTAATATCACAAAATAATTAGTATAAGTATCTAGATGAAGCTAATTTTTTTTTGAAATTTGCATACCTAATAAGATTATAATACAATTTCATAGAAAAAATAGTTTATATGAGGTTCAAATTTTGTACGAGTTGGCTAATGGTATATATTTTCATTGAATTCTATAGTTATTATTTTATATATTAATTTAAATATTTTTTGTTAGAGGTTTTATACCACTTGTGAAAAACAATTCATTTCTTTAATGTAAATAAATTTTTATTAAACTAAACATTTTTTAATGTTTGCAATTACTAATAAAATTGCATTGAAAATAAAATAAAAATGTAGTCGAAGAGTATCGAACTCGGGTATTTTACTAAAAATTATAAAACTCCAACCACTACACCAGCAAAAACATGTTCAAATGTTTGCATAAACAATTCACATATTGTATTCTACATTATATAATCGATTATTTTTAAAACTAAAGTATATATGCTAAAAACATTTTAAAAGTTGGAAACAATAAGAGGGAATCATAACCTAAGTACATTAGGTCATTCCAATGAGCTCTCTACAGAACTCATGTTTATCTTTAGGAATCACTTTTGTCATCATGTCAGAAATTTTTTTACTAGTGTGAATCTTCTCAAGTTGGAAACAATTCTTCTCAAGCACTTTACATATCAAGTGGTAACGAGCATCAATATGCTTGGTATGCCCATGGCACGTGGCATTCTTGCTCAGCTCTACGGCACTCTGACTGTCACAATGCACAACATATTTATTAGATTCACACCCAATTCCTTGAGTAATCATTTCAACCATAACATTTATTTTCATGCTTCAGTAATGACAATGTATTTAACTTCAGTCGTTGACAATGCAACACACTTTTACAATCTAGACTGTCAAGATACAACTCCCCCTGAAAAAATGAAAACATAACCAGAAGTAGACATCTTCTTGTCAAAATCACTTGTCATATATGCATCTGTGAACCCTTCCAGTACGGCTTCTGAATTATCAAAACATAAACAAAGCGTTGAAGTACCCTTCAAGTACCTCATAATCCATTTAACTGCATCCCAATGTTTTTTTTTTCTGGATTATTAAAATACTTACTCACAACACCAACTGCTTGAGCAATATCTGGTCTTGTACAAACCATCGCATACATCAAATACCCTACAGCAGAGGAGTATGAAATACATGTCATCTTCTCCTTTTCTTCATCAGTGCTAGGAGACAACTTTACACTTAACTTGAAGTGATTAACAAGTAGAGTGCTCATGGGCTTAATATCATTAATGTTGAACCTTTCAAGTACTCGTTCAACATACTTTTCTTGTGACAACCACAACTTCTTAGTTTTCCTGCCACGTACAATCTTCATTCCCAAAATGTGTTGAGCTGGCCCCAAGTCTTTCATATCAAAAGACATAAACAAATCTTTCTTCAACCTGCCAATCATATCAACATCTTTTTCAACAATTAGCATATCATCAACATAAATCAAGAAAATAATGAAGCTGCTAGGCGAAAAATATCAGACATAAATACGATGATCTAGAAGTGTATTCTTGTACCCATGACCCACCATAAATGAGTCAAACTTCTTATACCACTGTCTTAGAGCTTGTTTCAGCCCATAAAGATTTTTCTTCAATTTGAAAACCATATGTTTTTTCCCTTTCACTTCAAAATCATCTGGTTGTCTCATGTAAATTTCTTCATGCAAGTCTCCATGAAGAAACACAATTTTAACATCTAAATATTCAATCTCGAGATTCAGGCTAACTGCAAGACTCAACGCTACTTTAATAGAGATAATCTTCACAACTAGTGGGAATATCTCCTCAAAGTTTATCCCCTTCTTTTGTGCAAAACATTTCATCACTAACCGAGCTTTATGCTTCACATGTTTTCCATCACCGTCCTTGTATACTCATTTGTTCTTCAAAGGTTTTTTACCTTTTGAAATCTCAACTAACTCATAAGTATCACTCTTATGTAAGGAACTCATCTCATTTTGCATAGCCTTCATCCAACTATTTTCATCTTTATGAGCTAGTACTTCTTGCAAATTTTCTGGTTCGCCTTCTTCTGTAAGCAAAGCATACTCAAAATCAGGGTACTTCTTTGATGATTGGCGTTCTCTGGTAGACCTTACCTGAGATTCTACTATTTCTTGCAGAAGGGGTTGCTCTTCTTGTTCAGTTTCATCTATTTGTACATGATCATCACCAACAACTTCATTTTCTAGCATATGGTCACCTACTGTATCATCTGACATCTCTCCCCAATTTTCAACATGCGATGAATGAGGAGGAAGTGGGATAAAATCCGGTACATCACTCTCTATCTGCTTGGGCTTCTCAATTTTCTCAAAATCTGCAATGGTATGATCTTCATAAAAGACCACATCTCTACTTCTAACAATTTTCTTATCTTTAGGGTCCCATAATCTGTAGCCAAAGTGTCCATCTCCATAGCCAATGAAAATACATGGAAATGTCTTCACATCAAGCTTTGATTTTTGTTCCTTAGGTATATGAACAAATGCTTTACATCCAAACACATTAAGATGAGAGTATAAAATATTTTTACCTCTCCACACTCTTTCTGGAATATCACTATCCAAAGGAACTGAATGAGACCTGTTGATGAGGTAACAAGCAGTACGAGTAGTTTCAGCCCAAAACACCTTCGGCAACCTAGCCATGTGAAACATGCATCGGACCCTTTCTACAATAGTCTGATTCATTATCTCTGTCACTTCATTATGTTGTGGAGTGCGAGGAACTATCATCTCATGTCGTATACCATACTCATCATAATAAGCTTTAAATTCTTTTGATGTCTACTCACCCCATTATCACTGCAGAAACACTTCAAAAGTCTACATGTTTCTCTTTTAACCTTGGTATGGAACTGCTGGAAGCACTAAAAAAACCTGATCTTTAAATCTGATTAAATAAATCCACAAATTTCTTGATGCATCATCAATAAATGTCAAGAAATATCAACTATATCCAAGAGAATCTACTTCAATGAGACCACAAACATCGTTGTAAACCAAATCTAACAAACCAGTTTTTCTTTTTGATGATCTATGAAATAAAACTCTATGATGTTTTCCAAATAAACAATGATCACAGGGGTTAGAAGGGGTACCTTTCAAGGAATGAATCCATTTCTTTTTTCCTAAGAGATGCATACCTTTCTCACTCATGTATGCAAGTCACATGTGCCACAAGTTTAGAGAAGTATCACTTTCAGTTGCATTCAAATCACCCTTACACAACTTCACCTGAGTCTTGTATATGGTGCAACACACCTTACCTTTTGCCACAACTAGTCAACCTTTAGTAAGCTTCCAAATATCATTACCAAGGTAATTCATATATCCTTATTTATCCAAAGCAAGTCCAAAAATCATATTTAGGCGAAGATCATAAACATGGCGTCCATCTTTCAAAGTCAAAGTGCATCCCATATTAATTTTGATACATACATCACTCACTCTCACAATCTTGGAGAAACTAGTATTACCCCATCTTCACACTGTCAAAGTCTCGTACTCTGTAAGTAATGAAGTAGTCTTTCCTTGGAGTAGTGTGATAAGATGCACCAGTGTCAACAATCCATTCGCTCATTTCGTTTGCAATATGCAAACATTTACCTTCGTCCCACAAAAGAACCACGGATTAATTGTTCATCTGAAATAACAGTTGTAGCATCTTTACTATCATTTTCTTCACTTTTCCCTCTTTCAAATCATTTACGTAACGAAAACAATATTTTCTAATGTGACCTGGTTAACCATAATAATGACACCAAGTAATAGAAGAACCAAGTAATATCGTCAAACAAATATTTAATGCAAGAAAATAATCAATGCAAAATAAAAGACACCAAGATATACGTAAAAACCCGTGTCATGGGTGCGTTTATGATGGCTAATGCGAAGAATGTGACATCTGTGACATGAAAGATAATTTATCTCGCCCAAGTCCAAGTAAACCTGCAACTTTTCAGAATAGTTCAGTATTGTTCTGACCAAATCCAAAATTGAAATCATTCCCTGTTCGTATGCAGAGGATCTTAAGAAAATTGTGTACGAAAACAGTTTGGGGAGCTATACAAAAAATGTAACCATCTTCAGTTTATTCCCTGAGTCAAGTGTGATGATCCTGAAGTGTCTGGTTTTAGTAGTACTATATCCGGCTTGGAGATCTAGAATTTAGCATTAAAAAGGTCTTTAAATACTGTCAAGTGAGTAATTTAATAAATGGTAATCTAATCTGTATAAAATCGAATAATATCCAATCCAAAAATCGACACATACTTCATCAAATGTGTCATGAAATCGAATAATCTGTCAAGTGAGTAATTTTATTTGAAACTGCAGTTTGATTAACGCGAACTTGTGTTTATTAATAACTGATCCAAATTTGTTGTAGATCACTTTTACAAGCTATATATAACCTTAACTAGTTAACTACAATTTCCAGGGCCAAATCCCAGTTTCTGGTTTGGTATGTCATAAACTATCTTCATTTTCTGCTGTTGCATGTTACCAATGATAGCAACATCACTTGCATCACCATTTGCAGCAAAACCCAAGCAAACTTGTGAGATACTGTTCCCAATCAGGATTTGTGAAGATTCTAAATCCACCCTAGCATTTCCCTGGAAAACAAAAGCAATTTTTGGTACCGCTATTTGTTTAATTCCTGAAAAATCATAACATGTGTCCAATAACGAGAGTGCAGGGGCCTTCGGGTACTTCGACATGTACTGTTGAAATGCCGTCTTCAATGCAGTATATGCACCCGGAGGTAATCGAGTTATAACAGTTCCAGAGTCGATGATCACCCCCGAAGTTGTAAACACGGATGCTGATATTGGTAGCTGACGGTTTCCAACTATTATGGCTGATATGGTGAGGAAATAGAATGAAGGACCTCTGGAGTCAGAGATCATTGGGGTGAATTTCACTTCGTTGGAGGGTTCGGGTCCAAATGATAAATAACCGGTTGAGCTTGATCGGGAGGGGAGGCAATATGAAAACACCCCACCATATTTGCTAGCTGTTTGTGACACAAGCGATAATTTGTTCCTTCCAAGGCCAAGTAGCCCTGCAGATTTTCCAAATAATCCTTGGTTGTTCTGACCACATCCGAATGCAAAATTAGGGAACACATCAGAAGGTGGTATGGTGAGTGTTTCGTGCACAAAATAGCCTACAGAGAAGGAATTGTCGCCATATTGGATACCATATATGCAAGTATTGGATGTACCACATGCTGGGCTAATACTCGTGGCAGATTTGAGAAGCGCGCATTCAGGAGTGCTACAAGAAATATTGGAATAGGATGTGGACTCAGACGGGTTGAATATTGGTTCTTTTTGGTCATAGCAGGATTTCGCGCAAGGTTTACATTGCATCCAAGTTATGTCACTTCCTGTGTCGAAAACTAGAGACATGGTTTTGGCTGGAGTTCCGAATCCTACTTGAACAATGAAGTTTCCAGTTCCAAGTAGCGCTCCTGTAGAGGCTGGGAGTTTAGTATTTTTCTGGGATTCAAGTTCCGTTTTGTGCGAATTTTTAGACAGTTTGTAGTGAAGTGAATCCACCCTGTTTTGATCCTGAAGAAATAGTTCTGATAAGGGGTCGCGCTTCTTTGCTTTGGCCTGCTCTGCATAATGCGCTGACTCTTCCGAGCAAGGTCCATATCTGTGAACTATATTCAGGGATGGGCTTTTACTTCCACCTGATAACAAATAAAATTCAGATTGTTAGCAATTGTCACTGAGCCTGTTTGTGCTAATTATTATTTCAGACACAATAGGTTAAGCTTGAATTCAAAGCGTTCGACGTAATTAGGCCATTCTGGTTATTCAACTGGAGGGCTCATGTTTTGGTAACGCGAAAAACTTGTTAATTACTAATTCAAATAGGATGATGTGGATATGAGCAAAATTTACGACAATCAATTGTGTAAAACAGTAACATCAAAGTGACTTAACACTGATTGTGATATCAAATGTCAACCATATCACACAAAACAAAACATGGACATGCTAATTGACTTTCTTGGACCCATGATTGATCAAATCATTCAATAATTAATGATGAGACCCAAATAGTTTTGTCATGCAAAATCAATATAATTGATCATATCATTTAATAATTGCTATTCCAATCAATAAAACCTGAATACAAAAGCTACTAGGATTAATCTTCATTTCAAATTGCTTAAGTTGAATGAATTCAGAGAGAAGGTAAATAACCTTTGATAGAGTTGGAGGTGGAGCAAGTTGTTGGTGGTAGTAATGAACTGACTTCTACGGCATGTAGACCATGTTGTTGATCGAACTTCTCCGATAAACACAGAGGTGTCTGAAGGAGGACAACATAAGCAATGAAGTAAACACTGAAAAGGATAAAACCATGAAGAATTGTCATTAGAACTTGAACTCCAAAGATGGCCTTGAACACATATATATAGAGAGAAATATATATATATATATTCTTCTTTATCTCAACGATCCTTACAAAATAGTACGCCACACAATACTACAATTGCGCAATAAAAAGGTCTTATGTTCCCACCCAGAAAAGTCATTGAAATATTGTGAACCATACTATCTGTACTCCAATATCTTCTTATAAAAAATAAAAATAAAAAATACCAATCGAACCGCGACACGTTATCAAATTCTTCATTAAAATGGGCTATTCGATCGATAATAGAGGACTCATACGTCAACCATTTCAGATAGAAATTTCCAAAAAATTATAACGATGCGTTGCTTTCTAATGGGTTGGTGAGAGTTCGTTGTCGTCCCCACTGTGGGAGTATGAATTATTGAGGATTTTTTTTGTTTGTTAAAGATGGAAAAATATGGAGCATGCCAACTTAGTGCTTAACCTAATAGGATGGAAAAATGTTCGATTCATTTTAATTTTATGGACTTTTTGGGGGAAATAAGGAGACCAATGGACTATAGTGCGAAAACAAGAGGATGCATAAATTATGTGTGAGTGGAGAATGTTAGGTCAATGTGCAAAAATATTGATCATCATATTCACGCCACCATCACTTAGACTTACAGCATCCACATTATCGACGTTTAATGTTATTATAATCTCGTATTGAGTGTTTTTTAGGGAGGGCTTTTAATCGTGCAACAAATCAATGGGAGAGTAAGTGCAGAGTAAATGTCGAGATGTTAGAATGAGGTTAGGGAATCAGGTTTTACAATCAAATTTTGTAATCAGAATGATGTGTCATCCTCAAATGAGGGTTTTACAATTTCAAGATAATCACATCAACCTGAATGCAAAACTCTTCAAGTCCATTATACTCTTCAAATGGCAGATATGATTATACAGTCCAAACTGAATGGGGTACCAAATTTTGGATATTTATTAAGGGGTTCAGGGAGGGAGTGAGGGGAAGGGAGCGAGGGATGGATGGTAATCACTCATTTGCCTCGAGATGAGTATATTAACTTTGAGATGTGCAATGTTGCTTATTTCGAGGAGAATGGGTGGTTACCACCCATCCCTCGCCCCTTTCCCTCGTTCCCTCCCTTGACCCCTAGAATTTTCGTTTATTAAAATATATGGTAAGAGTAATTTCATGTAATAATCAGGGTTGCGAGTCAGTTTTTCACCTAATCAAGCTAACCATTAACAAAATTGAACCGAAATCGGGCTGATTATAATTTATGCAAACCGTAATCGAATCGAACCGATTAAAATCGAAATAAAACTGAACTGACCGACTATTTTATAAATATTATATTATTTGTATAAAAAAGATATATTATTTATTATATATTCGGTCTCTTCAGTTTTGACGATTAAAATCACATAAAAATCGAACCGTCCACTTTGATTTTGAATTTTTTAAAATCGCAATCGAATTGAAGAGAATCGATCAGTTTGGTTTTGATTGTTTTGGTCGGTTTAATCGGTTTTTTTGTTCAATAAGTTCACTTAAGGTCCTATACAAGGATTGTAATTTCGCGAAATTTTGTTAAAAAAATTCATTTTTTTGAAATTACGAACAGAAAAGGATGAATTAAAAAGTTGCATTTTTGTAGGTTTTTTTTTTCAAAAATTTTCGAGGTTTTTCATAAATTTTGGGTTGTTTTATTTATTTATAATTATCTATTATTTTTTAAACCAACTCCTAATTTTCTAATTATCACTTATTTTTACTCATATATTGGTTTTTTAAACTATCAATTGATTTTCTAATTATCAGTATTTTAGTTTCATTTAATGTGTTTAATATATTTATTTACTTGCATATTATTTTTCACATATTTAATATATATCTTCAAAATTCATTATATATTTCATGTATCATCAAAAAATTGATTTTATTTCTTTTAAGTAACAAAATATTTTTTAAAATCATTATATCAAAATTAATTTGAAAAACAAAATCACAATCTTTTGTCCTACAACGCATGTGACCAGAACAACTGGCTAGGTTGGATTTGGATTTTTAGTCGATTACATGCTAATAATTGTGGAATTTTTGGAGTGGCATAGGGTAAATTATGGACTTTTCATCGTGGTCAACATCAACACCGCAGTGGGTGCTCTCAGACGAAAGTCGTTAATTTGATAATTGGTCCCAAGATTGGCTCTGGAAAGTGGTCTAAAAAGACCATTTTGAGGACAAAAAAAACCCCACCACCATTTTTTAGTGCAATAGCAGGTTGGAGACAAAAATTGGTATCAAAACAAACGATTAGAGACTGAAATAAATGTTTTAAAAAGACTTTGAAAAGAAATCAACGATGGCTCAACTAACAAAAGATATTGATAATTAGTATGCCGTGTGAATTTGGTCATTTGCGTTAGGCATATCGCAATATTGAACTTTTTTTAATAGTAAGATAACGTTTGTGATGTGATCCACGAACCTATATTCGATTTGTTACTTTATTGGACCGAATGTGCTCATTAAATTCATATTTACTCCATTAAATTATTAATTTTTTAAATTCATCTTTTATTAAATACATCGAATTCAAATTAAAATCTGATCCATTGACAGGTCTACGGTTAGGCTAAACATTAATATATTACAATATCTAAAACTATGGAGGGTCGCCCTCCCTCCCTCCCTCGCTGTTTTCCTCGACAATTAGAATTGTGGTTCTCAAAATTGTAAAGATACATTGTCGTCCCTACCATTGTGGAAGACTGATCATTGCGGAAGACTAATCATGGAGTGATCAGTGATGTTAATTACAACAAAGACAATGAAAAAAGACCACAGTAGGTCAACTTGGTTATACTAATCAAAGAAAAGAAAGAACTAAGCGCGTAAATTGTTACATTTTCGGACTAGCTGTATTCAATATTGTGTTAATCTGAAAGCTTCTAGCAAGGAGACATGACCAAAATTAAGAGCAGTGATCATCGAGGATATTTCTATAGATGGGGATGGAGACGGAGCAGGTGACAGCTTGAGAACATTGTACACTGCGTGAATGGTGCCAGTGGAATATACTCGTGACGTAAAGTGATGACAAGTGTTCAATATTGAAAAGGAAGGATCCGCACCTTGTTCAGTTCCAAATGACAAGTAACTTGAGCTTCTTCTTTCTCTCTCTCTCTCTCTGTTTGTTTGTTTGTTTTTTTTTTTTTTTTTTTTTTTAGAAAAGCAAGTTGGGTTTTTAAGGATCTCACAACCTATCAATAAGGCAAAACCTACAGGTCACAACTATAAGAAATAAATCATGCCGCAAGTGGGTCTCAAAGCTAGGACATGGAAGATAAACTCACACAGCCCTAACCACTAGACCATGACACCATTGACAAGTAACCTGAGCTTGATTCTGTAGGAAGACAAATGCGAAGGACAAACATCACAAAAAAATATTTTAGCAGCACCAGGCCAAGCTGGTGTATTCAGGATTTCAACCTAATTTTGGAGCAACTATGATGAATGAAACACCTTACACCAGAACAAGCTGGACCCAGGGTTGGTAATTTCAGGATCTGTTGATTAGGTATAATATGAGTTATGTAACTAGCTAGGGCTGAACAAAAAATCGATCAAATCTTTTAAATCGATCGAACCAATCGGTTTGGTTCGGTTTCAATTTTAAAAAATTCAAAACTGAAATTGTCGGTTCAGTTTTCTGTTTATATGTGATTTTAACTGACAAAATCGAACCGATTGAATATATATAATAAATAATACATATTTTATGTAAAAACATTATAATATGTTTAAAATAGTCGGTTGGTTCGGTTTTATTTTAATTTTATTCGGATTTAAATCGGTTCAGTTATGATTTGCGTAAATTAGAATCGATTTGATTTTGTTAATGATCAATTCGGTTTCGGTTTGAAAATTTTGAAATAGACCAAAGTCGATTCAGTTCAATTTTCAACCCTAGTAACTAGAGATTTTTCTTCATTAAGCATAGACTTTTTTTTTTTTTTCTTGTACATATCGAAGTAGTTCAAAAAGTTGGAAGAATTTGATGAAAATGGATTTGACTTCATGAAAAATATGTGAACATGCTTTATGCCCTTTCGATAGATCATGAAATTGATGCATCCAAATCTATCATCCTAGAGATATGACTTGTAAAACAAAGTTCGATTGCTAAAAACCATCTGTTTGGTGACCGAAAGTACATCAATGTTTAAGTTTTACTTATGTTTTTATACATTTGGTCAAATGTTCTTTTTACCTTATATAATTTATGTAATTAACTCTCTACATAACTTAAACATATAGAACGTAATAAGAAAATACATTCTTCACAACGGTCTTCTCTTTCATTAAGATACGTTTGTGGGGAAGTGATTCCCACTATGATTTCTCTCATTTATAACATCATTTTTCTCTATAGAAAGAGATTTGTTGGGTCTTTGGTTATGGTCTGCTATTAAAGACTCTTTTGGATTTTAATGACCGAGTCTTCCTTTTTGGGCTTCTAAAATCAGGCCCGTTAATTATATTGAAATTGAAATGTCTGTTCCTCGTGACATATGATATTTGCCAGGTGCTCCACACTCCACAGAACTGAATCTTTGTTTTGGTCCAAATTCGATATTCACATTCTATAATCTCTAATGGTATGGCAAAGCAAGGGTTCCAAAGGTATCGTTCACTCTCGACTTTGCTCAGCTGAATATACATGGTCTGGTTTTTCAAAATATAATTCAACCATAAAGCTACTAAAATATTGTTCATGGTTTACTAACAATTAACAAGCACATTGAACACATCCTTTGAAACACATAAAGATTGAAACTTTATCACCAAACCTAAACTTCCATTAAAATCACTACATACCCATTACATCAAAACCCCCCATTTACAACACCCTCATACACAAACCCTAACCCCCAAACCCATACAGAGTCCTCCCCTGCCTCTTCAAGGCATAAACAACATCCATGGCCGTAACAGTCTTCCTCCTGGCATGCTCAGTATAAGTCACCGCATCCCGAATAACATTTCCAAGAAGATCTTCAACACCCCTCTGGTCTCCTCGTAGATCAGACCGCTTATTCGCTTCACCCCACCACGCCTGGCAAGTCTCCGAATAGCAGGCTTAGTTATTCCCTGGATGTTGTCTCGAAGCACCTTTCGATGCCTCTTCGCTCCCCCCTTTCCCAGCCCCTTTCCACCCTTTCCTCTTCCTGACATTTTTTTAGCTGTGTTTTATTTTTTCTTTTCTTCTCTGTGTTGTGTGCTTTGGAGACGATGAGTTTGGTTTTTATAGCTTTCTTTTACTTGTGGAAGTGAGCGGGTTTGGACCGTTGGATTGAAGGTTGATCCTTGTGGTGGTGAGAATGTCGGATTTTGTGCGTTGGATTGAAAATGGAGAGATTTGATTGGTGGACAGCTAGTGGCTTGGATTGGGAGGGTATTCGGGTTTTGGATTAGAATAATTCCGGGTTTGGGTCCGTGTGGTCTATTGGATGGTGGTGGCTATGCTAGGGTGGTCGTCGGGGTGGTTATTAGAGAAATGCTGGTGGTGGTTGCGTAGGCGGTGATGGTGATGGAGGTGGTGGTGATGGTGTCAAGGATTGTGATTTCATTTTTCAAGTAAATTTTAATCTCTTGATTTCTCAAAATATTGTAATGTGTAAAGAAAAACGTAAAATTTTGGAAGATACATGAAATATATATATATATATATATATATATATAATTTTGAGGGTCTATGAAATATATGAAAAAAATAATATGCATGTTAATTAATCTATTAAACATAAAATCAATATATAATCAAAAATTTAAGAAGCGGCTTCAAAAATCATATATATATATATAAATGATAATTAGAAAATCACGAAGTGATTACAAAAATTAATAAATAATTAAAAGAAATGATAATTAAAAAAAATACTAAAATTATGAAAAACTCCAATTTTCTTGATAAAAATCTCGAAAAAATTTAATTTTTAAAAGCTAGTAAGAAAAACTTTGAAATTTAATAAATAAATAAAAAAAACTTGACAATACGGTGCTAACGGTGTGCTTGTTGGGGATTGACAATACGGTGATCCATCGATGATTCGGCTATTGAAAACTTGAATCGGCTAGGTGACTCTTGCAGAGTAGTTTCATGATCTTTTGCTCACATTAGAATGTAAAACTTAATTTAAAATAATTGAAAGAAATTTGAGAATTTTTAGCAAATCGTGCTTTTATGGTAGTAGAAGTTTCTTTCAGTGATTTTTTATACTTCTCAGCGCCTTTACAGCTTGATATCTTTGGAAATTAGATTTTGTAATCAGGATAATGTGTCTTTCATTAGAGATGGTTTTTTACAATCTCAAGATACATATAAACACTTTAGAGATTTCATCATTCTTTCGAGATTATGTCACGTTACTTGATTGTGAAACATTGTTGCAAAAACCTGATTTCTTAGCATTTTTCACTTTACCTTTCAATACCATACCGCACAAGGCACAATTAGAATTACGGGTTAAAGTATATATTCTTCCATAATCCGACCTTAGGGTTATATGGTAGTAAGTTATTATTATCCCGATAAAGCTTGGTCAACATCTCAATAGCCGTCGAGGAAAACAATTTATTTGTTATATAAATTTGGTTCGGATCGGTTTTGGTTTTAAAAAAAAATTCAAAACTAAAGTGGTCGGTTCGGTTTTCGATTTTTATGTGTTTTTAACCGACCGAATATATATAATAAATAATATATTTTTATATATAAATAATATAATATGTTTAAAATAGTCGGTCAGTTTGTTTTAGTTCGATTTTTGTTGGTTCGGATCGGTTACGATTTACATAAACTAGAATCGGTTCGGTTCACGATTTAGGTGAAAAATCGAACCGACAATTTGGTTTTCAACCCTACATCTTGACTAACTGGTAACAAATTAGTTGATTGCCCCTTATATTTAAATAATAATAATAATAATTGATTTGGCTGAGCATGAAACACATGGAGACATCAACTCGTAACTCGAGGCAATCTGATGTTTTGAAATCCATCTTCTCTAAGCAATGTCTACAACTAAAACCCCATTCCAACCCCAGTCGTATCACAACTACCAACAACAATCTGACCAATTAGATTAGATCCTCCTTGATTCCCACCACTACAAAAAAAACGAGAAATGGGAAGAAGAAACATATGAAGGGATGGTGGTAGTTTGGAAATTTGGGTTATGATTTGTCGAGGGATGTCATACCCCGATTTTCAAGAAAAATGAAATCCTAATATTTACATGGGATTATCCGTTTTTCCTAAAATTTGGGACACGAATATCATTCACTAAAAGTAACTGTTGACATCCACGAGAAATAATCAAATGCATAATTTACCAGATTAAAGGAAAATAAAACAACTGATCTTAAAAACTCATCAAAATGAAAAGAAAAATATATTAAATCTTATAGAATCAACTCTGACAAGTTCAACTAATCATGAATGTATCTCTCCCACTAAATAAATAATAAAAACTCCAAGTTTTATTATAAACGATTAAACTGTCACGTAACAAACAAAAGGACCTAGACTCACGAACAACGTGCAACTCCCCAACAATGCTCGTCACGTATGAAACAAACTTCTCTAAGCTCACACGAAACTACTAAATCATGAAATAAGCTAATCGGCTACATTCTCAAAGGAATGTACCCAAGCAGCCAAAGCCCACTTGGGTCAGCAATTAAGCTGGTGTGAAATTCTTCGTTCCCAAAAATCAATAAGAGAAATAGTATGGCATTACAGGAAAATATAGTACGACAAAATAACTAAAACAAAATAGGTAGTTCATTCACGAGGCGAATGTATAAAGCTAATTACAATTTCTAACATATTTTCGTAACTATTTACCTTAAATACATCTGTCCTGTGGAAACTAACCATGACAAGTTAGACCTGCAGAGAATGTTAGCAGACTTGTCATCCTGCACTAAGTGATTATAAGACAATAATTGTATTATTCTATTTACTAAAAATTTATCGATAACTTATTTATTTTAACCTAATTATCCGTTTATAATGAATTGATCACTTAGACTATACCACATTCACGCCACCTTCGTGCCGAACATACATGTCCGTATGTCTCTCTCATTTAAAGGAGGACTTTTCCATCATCCATGACCAAGTGGGGACACATCACATACAAACATGCATCACCGGATACCCGAAACTATATGAGTACAATAAAAGTCACTATTGGGCTAACAATGCGCATAGATCACGTCACACTTTTGACGGACAAATAATAAGCTTATTTAGGCATTTCAAAATCACCATTTTTTTTGCAAGACTAACTTGAAAGTTATTTTAGTTTCTATATAGAAAAGAGGTGTCCCACATCCGCAAGACAACACGAAGGTTATTTAGTTTCTCTATAAGATAGGGAAAAATCATAATATCAAAGACATGTTGTAGTTCCAAGTGATACAATTCGATGTTATTTAAAGCGATAAATTCAAATTTATTCATATCATCATAAACAAATCCACCAATTCTTTGGGGAATATCATTTTTTTTTTAAATTTATTGTGATATCTCATGATCCTTATATATTGGCACCTTGTCAATCAAAGACAAGTTCACCCATCGTTTTAGGAAAACATATCATTTGACATTTTGTAATAATACAACAATTTCATCACAGTATTCCCTCATTATTTTGGAGAAAATCAACATTTTCATATATCAACTTTCTGGAATAAAGTGGGGATTAAAGTCCATACAATAAAAATAATTCTCACTTCTTAGCAAAGTAATTTGCATAACAATCAAAATTCAAGTCACAATACGAAATACAAATACCAATACCAATTCACAGAATAATAAGATTACACAAAATCAATCAGCATTTCAATTCTTATAACTTCATTTCAATCAAAGGATTTTCTCAACATTATATTATACACTCAAATCAATCCATATTTGGTAAGCCCAATTCAATTTAATTCTATCAGTATATTATAAATCCAATCCATACCTTTATTCAATTAAACCAATCAATTCAGTTATGGGCTTAACTATTCAGCCCCAATCGAAATCATTATCCAGCAAACAACTATTCAGATTATTGGGCTTAACTATTCAGTCCAGCCCAATTAGTTTTACAGCAAACTAACTATTCAGTCCAGCCCAACTCTATCTGTGCAATCTTCTTCGACTACACATACATACATCTAATCTACAAGTTTTTATGTCATAGGAAATACAATTCAATGATAGGGATAATATCAATTTCAATTGTATTACGCTCAAATAACATCGTGGAATAAACTCGGTAAAGATCATAAGATTTCTACAATCTGATCAGCGGTGGTTTTCCCCGCCTCAAGGCAAATCCAACCGTTGGATGAACTCGAACTAAAGTTATACTTTTTCTAAGGATGTTTTCAAATTACGGATTAAATTTGAAAAGAGGTGTTCCACATCCGCAAGACAAATCGAAGGTTATTTAGTTTCTCTATAAGAGAGAGGAAAATCATAACATCAAAGAGATGTGATAGTTCTAAGTTATACAATTCGATGTTATTTAAAGCGATAAATTCAATTTTTTTTTTGGAAAATTAAAATCCTAACTGGTGAGTCTCGAACCCGGGACCTCTCACAAAGAGAGTGGATGTCCGACCAACTGAGCTATAATTGGTGCGATAAATTCAAATTTATTCATATCGTGATAAATGTCAATGTCAAATTTATTCATATCGCTTGACATTTTTGTCAATCATAAACAAATCCACTCATCCTTTGGGGAATATCTTTTTTTTTTTTTTTGTAATTTATTGTGATATCTCATAATCCTTATATATTGGCACCTTGTCAATCAAATACAAGTTCACCAATCGTTTTAGGAAAACATATCATTTGACATTTGGCAATAATCAACAATTTCATCATAGTATATTAGTATTCCCTCATTATTTTGGGGAAAATCAACATTTTCATATATCAATATTCTGGGATAAAGTGGGGATCGAAGTCCATATAATAAAATAATTTCCATTTCTTAGCAAAGTAATTTGCATAACAATCAAAATTCAAGTCACAATACGAAATACAAATACCAATTCACTGAATAATAAGATTACACAAATCAATCAACATTTCAATTCTTATAATTTCATTTCAATCAAAGGATTTTCTCAACAATATATTATAGACTCAAATCAATCCATATTTGGTAAGTCAAATTCAATTTAATTCTATGATTATATTAGAAATTCAATCCATACCTTTATTCAATTAAACCAATCAATTCAGTTATGGGCTTAACTATTCAGTCAAATCGAAATCATTATCCAACAAACAACTATTCAGATTCTTGGACTTAACTATTCAGTCCAGCCCAATTAGTTTTACAGCACACTAACTATTCAGGCCAACCCAACTCTATTTGTGTCATCTTCTTTCCTACACATACATACTTCTAATCTACAAGTTTTTTTGTCATAGGAAATACAAATCAATGATAGGGATAATATCAATTTCAATTGTATTACGCTCAAATAACATCGTGAAATTAACTCGGTAAAGATCATAGGATTTATACAATCTGATCAGTGGTGGTTTTCCCCGCCTCGAGGTAAATCCAACCGTTGGATGAACTCGAACTAAAACCATAATTTTTCTACGGATGTTTTCAAGTTAAGGATTAAATTGAAAACATTTTGAATATGGGAAGATCTTGATCCATTGCAAAACTTTATACTGCACAAAGCTGTTTTTTATTACTAAATTTAACAAAATCTTAGTTCTCTTTTAATTCAACTATTTTTCACGAAAATTATAATACAATACTACATGAATTTATAGATTTATTTATGTATTAAAATTTAACCCAAATTTCATAGAAAAAAAATTAGAGAATCAAGAACACTTACTTCTACTAATATTCGATAATTCTACCAATACATATCTAACAAAATATAATATAAGAGCGAGACAAACTCATAATCACTACTTTTTTTGTCTTAAAAATCACACTCATAAAAACTAAACTTGAATCATATTAAAAGATTATACAATAAATCTTTATAATAAAGAGAATGAAGAAAACTAATAGAATTTTTATAAAGAGAATGAAGTAAAGAATAGGGGTGGGCACGGTTCGGTTCGGTTCCAAATTTTGAGGAACTTAACTCGAACCGATTAAAATTTTATCGGTTCCGATTCGGTTCAGTTCCTCTATTTTGAACGCTGTAACAGAACCTAACTCGAACCGTTTACAACGGTTTGGTTCCTACGGTTCCAAACGGTTCATTGAAACAAATGTCAGACAGTGACACCTTAGGAACTTCACCCAAATGCATGAAAGCAAGTAAAATGCTAGAATCTGCCTAAACCAACAGACTACAAGTCTGCAACAGTTCCACAAACAGCCACCCTCATGCCATGACATTAAATCAACTTCTTGACTTATGGACTGATTTCTAGAGATGTTAATTCCTCCTTGGGTGAAAGCTAACAATGAACTGATTGTATTATCAAATAATGACCATAGTAAAAACATATATAATGATCTCCATGCCAAGTAGCTATATCACTTGCACACACACACACAAAAAAGTTCCTAGAATTTCACCTATCTCCCTTTGATTTTTGTGACTCCGGTAACTTCCCATTATTCACCTCAATGTCACATGGCGAGTTGTCTTGTAGCTGTTATTGGTCTATTGACTCCCTAATGGACTCTTCTTCTGCCAAGAAAACAGAAAAACTGGACACAATTAGTAACATAACAATCTCATTTACTATAATGTAAGTTTTCATCCTAGTAAGGCAGAACTAACAGAAGATTCAGCAACAGCTAACAGAACTTGACTGCAAGGAGGTTGAGATTAAAAGAAGTGCAGCTTTATCTGCCGCTAAATACATAGAAGCTTGTCAAGAGCTTGGTTTGCAGGTTAAGATTCTTGGGGCTTAGCATACAACTGCTTCCCAACATCGACTTGTTCTCTATCATTTAACATATATTGTTTTGAAGTCTCAGTCATTTGTAAATTGTAATCAAGCTAGAACCACAATTGTTTCTCTCTGCAGGGTAAAAATGTAAGATGGGAACTTCTAGAGACTGCAAAATCACTGCCAAACACATTCAGCAAGATTCTTGAAGTTATAAATGGCGATTCCGTGTCACAAGCAATGGAGTATTACTCAAACTTTGTCAGAGATGCCCATACAGAAAAAGAGGTAGAGTAGGCGAAGAAATGGAAGCATCCTCTTAAGTTTCATCCTAGTAAGGCAAAACTCAAGAAATTGAATATCATACATACCACATGATATTTGGCAAGAAATGGAAGCATCCTCTTTTGAGTCTTGAGCTGCAAGCCTGCAACAATTTGTTGGCGTTCTCGACAACAATATGCAACAAGAGGGAGCTGCTGCTTCTCGACACAGAGACGGAGAGAGGAGAGGGAGCTGCTTCTGCTTCTTCTCTTTGACAGAGACAAAGAGATATGTTGCTGCTGCTTCTCTCTTCGACAGAGACAGAGAGAGATCTCGCTGAGGGAGCTGCTGCTGCTGCTGCTGCTGCTTCTTTTCTTCGACAGAGACAGAGAGAGGAGAGGAGATGGAGATCTCGCTACTTCTTCTCTTCGACATAGACATAGAGAGGAGAGGAGAGGGAGATCTCGCTGCTTCTTCTCTTCGGATCTCGTTGCTTCTTCGATAGAGACAGAGAGAGGAGAGGAGAGGGAGAGGGTGATCTCGCACAGAGAGACAGAGAGAGCCAGACACAGATATTTAATTGGGTATGGCGTATGGTATGGGTATATGTAAATTTGTAATCGGTTCGAAACGGTTCGGAACCGAACCGTTTGAAAATTTTTTGGAACCGGAACCGAACCGTTTAAGAACGGTTCCGGAACCGAACCGAATCGTTTCACATTTTATACATTAAAACCGAACCATTTGGAGTAAAACGGTTCGGTTCAGTTTGAATCCGCGGTTCCTCAACCCGTTTGCCCACCCCTAGTAAAAAAACTCATTTGCTTACTTTTCTTTTTCTTCCCCTTTTTCTTTTCTGCTTCTTAGTTCTTTCTCTTTTTTTTTTTTCTTTTTTTTACAGACTTTGTATGCGGCTGAGAAAAATCAAATTTATATTTAACCAACCTAAAGGCAAAACCCTACAGGATTAGGATTTGCACAACATTATATTGACACCCTTTTATTTATTTATTTATTACAAACCCAACCTCAAAATAAATATGCCATAAACATTATCATTTGTCAAAATTGAAGGTCATTACAAGGGAACAAAGGAAAGTAAGGTGATGAGGCATCCAGTGTCGAATACGAGAGACATCAATTTGGAGGGAGTTCCAATTCCTACTCGGACAATGAAGTTTCCTGAGTCAAACAAAGCTGTGGATTTTCTACTCAGGAAACAAACAAAGCCTCGGATTTTCTAGCCGTTCTATATCTAAACAATGTATGTACTGAAATCATTCCTAGTTGGTTTGAAGAGGATCTTAAGAAAATTGTGTATGAAGATAGTTTGGGGAACCATACAAAAAATGTAACCATCTTCAGTTGATTTCACAGATTTGGGGCTGGTTTCCTGAGTCAAGTGTGATGATCCTGAAGAGGCTGGTTTTAGTAGTACTATATCCGGCTTGGAGATCTAGAATTTAGCATTAAAAAGGTCTTAAAACACTGTCAAGTGAGTAATTTAATAAATGGTAATCTAATCTGTATAAAATCGAATAATATCCAATCCAAAAACCGACACATACGTCATCAAATGTGTCATAAAATTGAATAATCTGTCAAGTGAGTAATTTTACTTGAAACTGCAGTTTGATTAACGCAAACTTGTGTTTATTAATAACTGATCCAATTTTGTCGTAGATCACTTTTACAAGCTATATATATATATAACCTTAACTAGTTAACTACAATTTCCGGGGCCAAAACCTAGTTTCTTGTTTGGTATGTCATAAACTATCTTCATTTTCTGCTGTTGCATGTTACCAATGATAGCAACATCACTTGCATCACCATTTGCAGCAAAACCCAAGCAAACTTGTGAGATACTGTTCCCAATCAGGATTTGTGGAGAATCTAAATCCACCCTAGCATTTCCCTGGAAAACAAAAGCAATTATTGGTACCGCTATTTGATTAATTCCTGAAAAATCATAACATGTGTCCAATAACGAGAGTGCAGGGGCCTTTGGGTACTTCGACATGTACTGTTGAAATGCCGTCTTCAATGCAGTATATGCATCCGGAGGTAATCTAGTTATAATAGTTCCAGAGTCGATGATCACCCCTGAAGTTGTAAACACTGACGCTGATATTGGTAGCTGACGGTTTCCAACTATTATGGCTGATATTGTAAGGAAATAGAATGAAGGACCTCTGGAGTCGGAGATCATTGGGGTGAATTTCACACCGTTGGAGGGTTCGGGTCCAAATGATAAGTAACCGGTTGAGCTTGATCGGGAAGGGAGGCAATATGAAAACACCCCACCATATTTGCTAGCTGTTTGTGACACCAGCGATAATTTGTTCCTTCCAAGGCCAAGTAGCCCTGCAGATTGTCCAAATAGTCCTCGGTTGTTCTGACCACATCCGAATGCAAAATTAGGGAACACATCAGAAGGTGTTACGGTGAGTGTTTCGCGCACAAAATAGCCTGCAGAGAAGGAATTGTCGCCATATTGGATACCATATATGCAAGTATTGGATGTATCACATCCTGGGTTAATACTCGTGGCAGATTTGAGAAGCGCGCATTCAGGAGTGCTACAAGAAATATTGGAATACGATGTGGACTCAGACGGGTTGAATATTGGTTCTTTTTGTTCATAGCAAGATCTCGCGCAAGGTTTACATTGCATCCAAGTTATGTCACTTCCTGTGTCGAAAATTAGAGACATGGTTTTTGCTGGAGTTCCGAATCCTACTTGAACAATGAAGTTTCCAGTTCCAAGTAGCGCTCCTGTAGTGGCTGGGAGTTTAGTACTTTTCTTGGATTCAAGTTCCGTTTTGTGCGAATTTTTAGACAGCTTGTAGTGAAGTGAGTCCACCCTGTTTTGATCCTGAAGAAGTAGTTCTGATAAGGGGTCAAGTTTCTTTGCTTTGGCCTGCTCTGCATGTTGTGATGACTCCTCCGAGCAAGGTCCATATCTGTGAACTATATTCAGGGATCGGCTTTTACTTCCACCTGATAACAAATAAGATTCAGATTGTTAGCAATTGTCACTGACCTAGTTTGTGCTAATTATCATTTCAGACACAATGGGTTAAACTTTAATTCAAAGCGTTGGACGTAATTATTAGGCCCTTCTGGTAATTCAACTAGAGGGCTCATGTTTTGGTTATGCAAAAAACTGGTTAATTATTAATTCAAATAGGATGTTACTAATGTGGATATGAACAAAATTTACGACAATCAATTGTGTAAAACAGTTATATCAAAGTGATTTGACACTGATTGTGATATCAAGTGTCAACCATATCACACAAAACAAAACAAAAATGGACTTGCTAACGGGCCTTCATGACCCATGATTGATCAAATTATTCAATAATTGATGATGAGACCCAAATAGTTTTGTCATGCAAAATCAATCCAACCCTTCTATGCGTCGAGGAAAGGGGCGAGGAAACTGGCGAGAGGTGGGTTTTACTACTCATCCCCCTCGAGATTCACAGCCACCCCCTCGCCATTTAGAATTTTCCAAATCAATATAATTGATCATGAGCCCTTCTAGAGAGCGAGGGATGGGTGTAACTACCCATCCTCCTCAAGATAAGTGAGGGTGTGTATCTCGAGGGAGATGGGTGGTTGCACACATCCCTCGCTCCCTTTTCCTCGCTCCTTCCCTTGCTCCCTGGAATTTTCGAATTGATCATATCATTTAATAATGAGTCATTCTACATGGCGAGGAAATGAGCGAAGGGAGGGAGGTGGCGGGGTGGGGACCGTTCACCTCTCTCGAGATGTGTGTCATCATTTTTTGTGCACGTATCCCAAAAAAAATGAACGTTCCCCACCCCGCCACCTCCCTCCCCTCGCTCGTTTCCTCGCCATTTAGAATTTCTGTTTAATAATTGCTATTCCCATCAATAAAGCCTGAATACAAAAGCTACTAGGATTAATCTTCATTTCAATTTGCTCAAGTTGAATGAATTCAGAGAGAAGGTAAATAACCTTTGATAGAGTTGGAGGTGGAGCAAGTTGTTGGTGGTAGTAATGAACTGACTTCTACGGCATGTAGACCATGTTGTTGATCGAACTTCTCCGATAAACACAGAGGTGTCTGAAGGAGGACAACATAAGCAATGAAGAAAACACTGAAAAGGATAAAACCATGAAGAATTGTCATTAGAACTTGAACTCCAAAGATGGCCTTGAACACATATATATAGAGATAAAAAGGGCTTATGTTCCCACCCAAAAAAGTCATTGAAATATTGTGAACTATACAATACTCCAATATCTTCTTATAAAAAAAAAATTACCAATCAAACCGCAACACGTTATCAAATTCTTCATTAAAATGGGTCATTCGATCGATAATAGAGGACTCATATATGCAACTATTTCAAATAGAAATTTAAAAAAAATTATAACGATGTCGTTGCTTTCTAATAGGTTGGTGATACTACTTTGTTGGGACAAATATCAATAAACAATACCAAGAAAATAATCTAAAGCAATAATAAATGAGACACCAAGATTTAAGTGGAAAACCTTTAATGTGAAGGAAAAATCACAGGGCAAATCCGAGAGAATCCACTAATCAAATAAGAAAAAGTACAATAATTTCTCAAGCTTTTTGCCCAAAGCTTGAATAATACAAGAAATAAATAACACTGATTATCTCACAGCAAATTAATCCAAAAGCTCTTTCAACTTCTTCTACCAAATCAATCGACAAAACAAAGTCGATATCGCAGCCACGCGTCACAATTAGTCGCACAAAATTGTGCTTAAAGAATCAGACACAAAGTCACCGTCCACGCGCACACAACCGCACCAAACACCAAAGATAATACTATATTCTATGTTGCTTATTCACGCAACAACTTCTCTGAAAACACTATGAATAAAACTTTATTTTATGCATCTATTTATACTTGTTTGCAGCCGCCCAACACCGCCTCAAATAGAATTTTGTTTCTATTTAATTAATCAGTTGCCAAAACTAAAACTCTATTTTTGTTTCTTATTGAAAATATTTTTCCTTATTCAACCAAACTTGAAATTATGTTTGATTAATTACCAAAGTTGGATCCACCCTAATGGGTTGGACCTCAACAAATCTCCCCCTCCAGATCATTAGGGAAAAATCACCGCTTAAACATATTAGGCCATTCCAATGAGTTCTCTACATAACACATGTTTTCCTTTTGGAACTACTTTTGTCATCATGTCGGAAGGATTTTCACTAGTATGAATCTTTGCAACCTGGAAACAATTTTTCTCAAGCACATCACGTGTCCAGTAGTAACGTGTATCAATATACTTGGTAAGTGCATGGTGTGTGGCATTCTTACTCAACTCAATAACACTCTGACTATCACAATGCACCACATACTTATTTTGATTCACACCCAGCTCCTTGAGCACTCTTTTCAACCATAACATTTCCTTTACTGCTTCATTAATGGCAGTATACTCAGCTTCGGTAGTTGACAAAGCAACACACATTTACAATCTAGTCTGCCAAGCTACAACTCTCCCTGCAAAAGCGAAAACATAACCTAAAGTCGACCTCCACTTGTATAAATCACCTGCAAAATATGCATCTGTGTACCCTTCTAACACAGCTCCTGAATTACCAAAGCTTAAACAAAGCTTGAAAATACCTTTCAAATATCTCATAATCCATTTAACTGCAGCCCAATGTTCTTTTCCTGGATTTTCTGAATACCTACTCACAACACCGACTGCTTGAGCAATATCTGGTCTTGTACAAATCATAGCATACATCAAACACTCTACAGCAGAGGAGTATGGAATAATTGACATATGCTTATTTTCTTCATCAGTACTAGGAGATAACTTAGCACTTAACTTGAAATGATTAGCAAGTTGAGTACTCACGGGCTTAGCATCATTCATGTTGAACCTTTCAAGTACTTTTTCAACATACTTTTCTCGTGACAACCACAACTTTTTAATTTTTCTGTCACGTGTAATCTTTATCTCTAGGATGTGTTGAGTTGGCCCCAAGTCTTTCATATCAAAAGAGCTAAACAAATCTTTTTTCAACCTGCCAATCATATCAACATTTTTTTCAACAATTAGCATATCATCAACATAAATCAAGATAATAATGAAGCTATGAAAAATGTTTGACATAAACACAATGATCTAGAAGTGTTCTCTTGTAGCCATGTCCTACCATAAAGAAGTCAAACTTCTTATACTGCTGTCTCGGAGCCTGTTTCAATCATAAAGGCTTTTCTTCAATCTGCAAACCATATATTTTTTCCACTTCACTTCAAAACCCATTGGTTGTGCCATGTAAATTTTTCATGTAAATCCCCATGAAGAAATGCAGTTTTAACATCTAACTTTTCAATCTCAAGATCCAGGCTAGCTGCATGACTTAACACCACTCTAACGGATGTCATCTTCACCACGGGTGAGAATATCTCATAAAAATCTATCCTCTTCTTTTGCGCAAAGCATTTTATCACTAACCGAGCTTTATGTTTCACATTCTTTCCATCATCATCCTTTTTCAATTTGTACACCCATTTGTTCTTCAAATGTTTTCTACCTTTTGGAATCTCAACTAAATCATAAATACCATTCTTATGCAAGGAACTCATCTCTTCTTGCATAGCTTTCATCCGGCTATCTTTATCTTTATGATCTGGTACTTTTTGAAAATTTTCTGGTTCACCTTTTTCTATAAGGAAAACATACTCATCATTTGGGTACCTCTTTGAAGGTTGGCGGTCTCTAGTAGACCTTCTTAATTGAGACTCTATTATTTCTTGCTGAAGGGGTTGCTCTTCATGCCCAGTCTCATCTGTTTCGACATGATCATCATTAACAACTTCATTTTATGGCATATGGTCACAAACTATATCATCTGGCATCTCTCCCCCATTTTCAACACGCGACAAAGGAGGAGGAAGTGGTGTAAGATCTTCTACCTCATTATTTATCTGCTTGGGCTTTTCAATTTTCTCAAAATTTGCAATGATATGATCTTCATAAAATACCACATCTCTGCTTTCAAACCGTTGAATTGTCATACTATGGGCTCATAGACCGATTTCAAACCGTTTATAACCGGTTCAATTCAGTTTAAATTATTTTCTTTTACTCATATTTCGATTCAGTTATCGAACCGAATTAAAAAATCGGTTTGATTGGTTAACCAAATTTAAATCAATTTTTACCCACTCTTATTTGGATCTGTGTTTACATCCACTACATGCCTACTGCTGAGCTGGTACGGTAGCGGACGATTTCAAACTTGATGAATGACTCACAATAGAGGCACATGGGTTGGATTTGGATTTTCAGGCGACGAGAGACTGCTAATTGTGGAATTTGGGGGTGGCACAGTGTAAAATATGGACATTTTGTAGACGTCTACATCAACCACCGTAAATTATGCATGAGAGAGTTTCAAATATTTTATTTGATATCATCGTTTACTTGAGTAAGTTAAATGAAGCATTATTTGAAAATAATGAAAGCCATCAAAACAAACGATAGGTGACGAAAATTACTTCCATCTAAAAGCCTTAACGCCTCAAAATAAATAGTTAGATCTTTGATTTTGCCTTTAAGATGCAAGGAGTTTATTCATCTTGCCTTCAATTGATTGTTAATTATGGCTTTGGGACTGCCTGAATCTAGATTGTTGGCCAAATAAAGGCTGGCTTGAATTATAAATAATCAAATTCAAATCCGATTTGTTACCTTATTGGATCGAATGTGCTAGTCAAATCCATATTTGCTCTATTACATTATCAACCTAATCAGATTGAATCGACTTGAGACTTATCATTGTGGAAGACTAATCATGGAGTGATGTTAACGTTATACTAATCAACAGAAAGAAAGAACTAAGCGCGTAACTGGTGACATTTTCGAACTAGCTGTATTCAATATTGTGTGAATCTAAAAGCTTCTAACAAGGAGATATGATTGAAATTGAGAGCAGTGATCATCGAGGGACTCAATTATTGAACTTGCCTCCATAAGGTCTTGTCACTTATTTAGACACATCTAATTACTTATTAACTTGACATGATGAGCCTGATTACCCGATGTGAGACTAAACACTTTTCAATTCGAGCCAACATTTAAAAAAAGTTTCAGAGTCTATAATCAACCCGAAAGTTTTAAACACTGAAGCTGAACCTCTAGAGTCATCGACTATTGGGGTGAACTTCACCAAGGCATCCGCACCTTATTCAGTTCCAAATGACAAGTAACCTGAGCTTGATTCTGTAGGAAGACAAATGCTAAGAACAAACATCACCACAACTATTTGAAATGAGACGTTATTCACAACGGTCACCTCTTTCATTGAGATACGTCCATGGGAGAGTGATTTCCGCCATGATTTTCTCTCCTTTATAATGTTTTTCTTCTCTAAGGAAAGAGATCTGATGGGTCTAGATTTGACTCTTTGGTTATGATCTATTATTAATGATCTTTTTGGGTTTTAATGACCGAGGCTTCTGTTTTGAGCTTCTGAAATCGAGCATGTTATCCGTATTGAGATTGAAATGATTGTTCCTCGTGACAAATGATATTTGCCACAGTGCCTCCACTGAGCTGAATCTTTGTTTTGGTTCGAATTTGATATTCACATTCTATAATCTCTGATGGTATGGCAAAGCAAGGGTTCCAAGGGGATCATTCACTCCTTGACTTTGCTCAGCATATACATTGTTGCCGCTGAAAATACATGGTTCGGTTTTACAACTGAATTCCTTATGATTGGGTATAAGCATTCATGTTGCATATTAGAAGATAAATTTGGGCTAGGTTTGAATGTTTGATAATTGATAATTTTTCAAGGCCTTAAACAACCACACATCATCATCCTTTCAAAATGTTTGTTAGCTTTTCTGCCTTTTTGTTGGTGTTTTAACACTTTTTGCCATTTTTTAAAAAACACAACTACGAAACATTATCTATAGAAGGGGTAAAAATGTTTAAAAAAAAAAAATTAGCTAGCTAGAATTGTTGCTATCTTGGATAGCGAAATCAGAGTAAGTATTCATTCGTTCCAATTCCTTCAAATCCAATTATGTGGGAAGTGAACCAGCAAAGGAAACTGAACTACCAGATTTTAAGAACACAAGGAACGAAACCGAAACTAACTAAATGAAGAAACAAAGCAATCCGAAACGCACCTTAGCTAAAGCAGCTCCAAAAAATCAATCTCGCTTTTCGACCAGGTTGAAGAACGGGGGCAGATCTACCTTATGACTAAGGGGGGCAATTGCCCCCCTTAGTTTTTTTAAGAAACTCCACCAAACTCCCCCCTTAGCTTTTTAAGAAACTCCACCAAACTAACAATATTTGCAATCTTGCTCCCCTTTAAAAATTTTAGATTGCCCCTTTCTTATAGATAATTGAATACAAAATCGCAAACCCTTCGCAAGTAAGTTCACCTCTCCACCTTCTCAATTGCCCAAAACGATTTCGACAAAGATCAATTTTCTCCAATCTCCTCCAATCGCACAATACAATTTCGATTACACATAGATTGATTTATGGAGGTAGCCTTACTCTCTCTCTTGCTTGTTTGCTCCTCATTGACACTCTTCAGTCTTCACAGTAGCCTGCTTCAGCTACGCAATTGGATGGTAACATTCTTAATATTACCAGTTGCAACTGTCAGTGTCGAGAGAGTTTTTTCTGCTATGAATATTATCAAGAATCAATTACGTAATCAGATGAGAGATCATTGGAGGCAAATAGTTTAATTGCATATGTTGAGAAAAATATATTTAATGAAATCGATGATGAAGTGATTATACAACATTACTAGAACATGAGAACTCGCAGAGAGTTTTTACTAAAATCCAATGTACAACAACATTGACACATAAAATATGTTTCTCTTGTACTATTTTTAAAACTTTGTTTTAATCATATTTATCTATTTATTTTAAGAATTAAATTATCGATGGTTTTTTTTTCCTTTTGTCTGCAATTCTGGCTCCGCCCCTGCCGAAGAAGTCATCGATCAGGAACTTGACCAACGCGTGAAGAAGTTTCTTGGATCAACGTTAGATGAGTTCGAGATCTGGAGTCGCGATTCAAGCAGGATATCTGTTACGATACGCACGTCCAAGTTCTCTTGCTTTGAAGAAGAACCGCTGAACTCTGATACAGTTCCGTCGATTTCTTGCGCGTATTCAATCATACTCAATGGAGTAGACAGAGCGAGAGGAGTCAAATCTAGACTCTGCAGCAGAGAAAGAAACAAATTGAGTTCGGTAGACGAAGTTTTGCTACTAAATCTGTGAATCCGTGACTCGAAAACACGAGATCGAAATCAAATACAGAAATGTCGAAGAACTTGAAATCGATAAACGATCTCTGAAATTGAAACCGTGAATCGATGAAACAAAGACATGATGCGATCAAGATCAGCTGAAGAAATCAAGAAATATAAGCGAAATTTTGCAACTAAATACGTTCAAATCGAAAAGCTAAGGGTGTGTTTGGTTGCATGAAATCCTATGCCATGAGAATCCATTAGCCGCCCTCCTTCCTCTTTCTCTCTTCTCCACGGTCTCTCCCTCCTCCACGCCTCTCTTTTTTAGAGCCACCACCACCGCGACAGACTCGCTACCACCGCGAAACAGGGAGAGCACCTCCCTGTTTCACCTCCCTGTTTCTCGTCCTCCTTCGCGGTTTTGTTATTATCTCTGTTCCCTCACCCTCTCGATTTGTTCTTGCAAGTACAGGAGCCGATCGGGAGGAGAACAAGCTTGCGAGGAGCGGAGAACAGCGGTGGAGTTGGTCACGTTGGGCTGGAGAAGACGAAGGAGCAGCAGAGCGCGAATTCGGCGGGAGAAAACTGTTTTTCAAAACTGAAAAAACAGTTTTAGCTATTGGCACCCCGAGAATCTGTAAGAGCCACCACAGAGCCTTTTTAGCTCTTTTCCTCGGGATTCGTGCGCGTACAGGAGGTTCCTCCTCCAGTGATGCTGTGACCACCACCACCATGAGTCACTAAACCCCACGCAAGGTGAAGAGGTGAACTCCTAGATGTAACGCACTAAATTAGCATTTGATTCGCTTTGAGTTTTCACGATGATTAATGATGTTTAATGATTCTCACTTTTATTTAATATATAAATTTATCTTGTTCTAGTGACAAGGATTTCATAGATTTCTTTGTAGATTATTTTTATTCCGGTGATTATCTTTTCTTCTACATATAAGCTTAGTCACGCTTTTCTTATGTGTGGAATGTTTAAGAATTAATTGATTCCGGTAGGTTAGTTATATGTGATCGTCATTTATTACGGTATTGTCTCCGGATATATCGTAAGTTTAGGATATCACATATGACAAACCTTTGTGCTTTTCTTAGAAGAAGTGAAATCTAAAATTCATTTACATTAGGGTATATTAATGGTTAAAAGATTATTTTTCCGATTACGTCGTTTGGGATGTGAAACACGTAGTTGAGTCATCATAGCGAATCAATACTAGTTGGCGCGTGAAGTCTAGGAGGGATTCTTGGAACCTTGTGATTTTTCCAAACTTAATTTTCATTAAATTAAATTCAATTTCGTATTTTAAATTTGTTATAATTTATTAACTTTAGTTCCGCATAGTTATTTTTCCTTAACCTTATTTTGTAGATCGTTTTTCCTCGTGGGATCGACATCCCATTCTTTACTACAATTGACCGCGTGTATTGTTTGGGCGTAATCAAATTTTGGCGCCGTTGCCGGGGAACAAGCGTCATTCTACAAAGAAGGTTTCGGGTATTATCTTTCTTGCTCATTTTTTTATTTTATTTTATTCTATTTTTAGGTTTTAGGTCCAGTTTAATTTTTTATCTTTATTTTTATTTTATTTTATTTCTAAAAAATTAAAAATTTAAAAAAAAAAAAATTGGGGGCGTGAGTTGGAATAGAGACCACGTAGGGAGACTAATTAGGGTCCCAAATTTAGAACACCCACAAATTCACATTGAGACCAAATTAAGTCATACTTCTAACTCCATGAGTAATCATGAAGATGACCATGTTCGGTCGCTAAAGGACTATCTCCACCCCACGCGCATTGCTACTCCATCATGTATCATGTTTGCACCAACTACACCAAAGCTAGATTTTAAGCCGGGTATGATACAATTATTACCCACTTTTCATGGCCTAGAGAGTGAGAATCCTTATGTTCATATTAGGGAATTCGAGGAAGTTGTGGACACCTTTCACAACAAAGTTGAGGCTATAGATTCGGTTAGACTAAGGTTTTTTCTTTTTTCCCTTAAGGAAAAAGCGAAGAGTTGGCTATACTCTTTGCAACCAAGGTCTATAGGTTCGTGGGAGGAGATGACCCAAGCATTTTTTAATAAATACTTTCCTCACCACAAAACCAACGGTCTAAAGAGACAGATTTCTACCTTCACCCAAAAGAATAGCGAGACATTATATCAAGTATGGGAAAGGTTCAAGGATCTCTTGAATACATGCCCACACCATGGGTATGAGAGTTGGCGTTTAGTCAATTATTTTTATGAGGGGCTCACCAGTAGAGAACGTCAGTTCGTTGAGATGATGTGTAATGGAGAGTTTTTGCAAAAAGACCCTGACGAGGCCATTGAGTACCTGAATGACTTAGCTGAAAAGGATCATACTTGGACTGGTCCAAGTGCTATTGAGAGCACAGATAAAACACGCCCAGCTAGAGTTTACCAACTTAGGGAAAAGTTAAGGGGCAGCCAGTCAGGATTCTACGAAGCACCAAGGATACACGCACGTATTATGGGAATCATAGAAGGAAGTTCTTTGAATTGACAACAGAGCAACATCAGCTGTTGTTCACGTGCACTGCACGTGACCGATCCCCCTAGACATCCATAAAAAGAGGTGAAACGTAAGGAAGTATATACAACATTTGAAGGAGGTGTGGTTTGTGTTGGTCCGTCTAACAGTAGATACATGCGGAGTTTGTGCGTGAATCGAACATTATTGATTTCAGTTGTTTCATCTAGTGCAGAGGAGAAGGAGGAATCACTTACGGTGTTAGATTCACGCACAAACTCTTTATGTCTCTCCGTCTGAAGTTTTTCTTCTTCATTTTCTTTGTTAGTATTATTATTATTATTGTATAGTTTTGGATTGGGAGCCATTTCTGGGTCTCTGCTGATACCAAGATGTGCAAAGAAATGAAGAGAGGTAAGTATGAATGAACGGGCTTATTGATTTGAAGAGTTTTCAGATTGCTTGATTGATTGTTAGATATGATGTTGTTATCTGTTTTGGTTCGTGTTTGTATTAGATTGCAGATGAAGCACTAAGTGGTTGGGATGCAGACACCACCTTCTTCCGCATAGCAAGTAACAAGATAGATGTTGTGGATGGGTCCGTGGACGGGGGTAGGTTAAAGCTTGAGGTCTCATTTCTAAACTTCTTTGTGATTATCTTTTAGAGAGATTCTAAATGTCGAGGGAATGAGCGAGGAAACGAGCGAGGGAAATGAGGTGGCGAGGGGAAAGTCGTTCATTTTTTTCGAGATGCGCACGAAAAAAGTCAACGCACGCATTTTGAAGAAAATGAACGGCTTTCACCTTGTCACCTCATTTCCCTAGCTCGTTTCCTCGCTCATTCCCTCGACATTTAGAATTTCTCTATCTTTTATCTTTTAGTGAGATTTATGTTTCAGCCTCATTGATTTTGACACATGCCAAGTTTATTGCAGGGGTTCGAATCCTGCCGAGGGCATTCACTTAGCATTTAAAGTGAGAGGGATTAAGAGATAAAAAAGATAAAAGGAAAAAAGTCTATTTGTCAGGGGCAGTGCCCCAGATCTGTGTGGGTATCTTGCGCTGTCAAATTCCTATCTCCCACAATGTAATCAATGCAAATGGGTGACTTTCTACACCATCCCCAAGTCTTCTGTTGTATATTACCGATACTCCACAGGGTGTGTATTCTAGCAATCTGCACCAAGGTTCTAAAGTAAAAAATATGAGTGATTCTACCTGTCGAGAAAGTGGCGAGGAAAACAGCGAGGAGATCGTCTATGTTCTTAGGATGTGTGTATGAAAAATGACAGCATGCATCCCAAGAGATGGACCGTCCCCTCTCGCTGTTTTCCTCGACATTTAGAATTTTTGAAAAAAATATACCTCTTACCTGAGTCCCCATGGGATTTCTTTGAGTGTTGATTAATATTACTCTTCAGACGTCGTATTTGAATGACCTTGGGGTCTAGATTAATAAATTAGTTAATTTTAACTAATGTTTATAATAATGAGGGAGACAAGCATGTGATCCTATAATAATGGTATGATAGCTTAACGGTTAGAGCTTGGTAGTTGGTACCATTAGGTCACGAGTTCAAACCCAGCTTGCAGCATCTTTAATGGGTTCTGGGATCCTATAAAAACTCTGCTTGCATTTCAAAAAGAAAAGCATGTGATTGTTTATGATCATTAGGAATTATCTGCTTTTGTATGCAACGACCTAATGTTAGCGTTCATATTGCAAGTGGCCATGGAAACAAGTCTGGAAAAATGGTTATGAAATCAAGAAATATGAGAGATTTGAAGCCTTTTTTTTTTGGAAGGCGAGCGGGGGTTATTTAGGATCCCCAAACCTGAAAATAAAATGATTTTGGTACAGCCGAGCGTAAGACTTGCCTAATTTATCGTCATGTACAATGTCTTTCAAATCCTGGGCAAAAAAATTAGGTAAGATTTTCATAAATTCTGTACTAGGCCTCAAACTCTCCAATTTATCAGCATCCCTATTTGTTTCCCTGTAGGCATGCTCTATTCTGTAATCCTCAAATTCTGTACTTTGATCTGAAGCCATTGAGAATTCCTTGCTGCTATGGCTTTAAGAACCGGTTATTAATAAAACTGACTGACTTGAACCCTTGACTTGGTAAGTGAATGCTAATTTATTGATTAAAGTAATTTAGATAACCACATGAGAATATGTGAGATAAAAGAGTGGTATATACAAATGAAAATGTAGTATGGGAATTACCATCACAATGCTTGTTGAGCTCTTTCTTGCTTTCTTTGAATCATTGCTCCGCAACACTCCATCAATTGCATTCCTGCTTGACGAGCTGTAGTTCCTCTCTTCTGAGCTGAGATATCTGCATCATTTCCTAAAAACAACTAGTTGCTTGCACAAGGACCATGGATTGGTAATGCAGATAAGAGATGTTGCTTTCCATGCTGAAGATGTCATCGACAACAATGATGCTTACTCTGGTACCCAAAAAAAAATCATTTTGGTAAGGTATTTTCGACGTGGTAGTAAGAAACCCAAGAATGACCTCGAGAGAAACATCAAGGACTTCAAGAAGAGGACCAGCACAATCCGTAAGGCCTAGAAAAGTTGAAGACAGAAGAAAACCATGGGGTTGAAGCAGACGACTCACGTCATCTAAAGGAGTCCATTCCAGAGGAAGCTGATGTGGTGGGTTTCACCAAAGAGGTAGACATACTGCTAGACCGGCTTACTTCTGAAAAATCCAAACCTGCCCTCACGGCCATTTCCATTGTGGGGATGGTTGGCCTTGGCAAGAGCACACAATTGAGATGTAGTAAAACAGAAACAGAGAGAGGAGGGAAAAGGAAGGGAGCGGCCGGTGGTCGTGAAACAGATAAAAATGGGGGAGGAAGAGAGATCTAAATTTTATGGTTTGGCACCTACAATATTTTAGCAATTTATATTTGGTACTAGGGGTGGACATTCCATCCCATATCGCAATTTCGATCTCATCCCGATTTTTTCGGGTCTTAATGGGATTGAATAATTTCATCACGATCCCGTCCCGTCTCGTCCCGATCTAGAATGGGATGGGATGGGATGGGATGAAGATTTTCAATCCCGTCAATCTCGTCCCGTCCCGAGCTAATTTTTTAATATTTATTATTAATATTTATTATTTATTTATTTTTATTCATATAAATTTATAGATGACTAACAGAAACTCATGGTGTTTGCAATGGTAACAGAAATGTTAATTCAGGAAATAAATATTCATTAAGAAAGAGAAAGATAGCAGACTGTTGTTTGAATTTCCAATAAAAGTGACTCCAATTATTTAACTTACAAATATTGATAATACCCAAGTGAAGATGAACAATAAAAATTAACTGAGTAATACATATTCAGAAGGGAACATTCAGGGGCGGAGCCAAGAATTTGAGATGATCCGAGCTGTAAAAATATTTTTTATAATTACAATATATGTATTGATGGTAAACCATTATGAATATGTTAGAACATCACCAATAAGTCTATATTTCTTCCCTAACAAAAGATGAAATATCATTTTGTCAAGGAACTATGAATTTTATTTTCCACAGTAATGAAATTGTAAAATCAGTTGGGAGACCATCACAGCGACACAATACTCTTAGTGGGTTCCATTTATCATGTCATGTTCTAAAAGTCAGCTCACTCGACTTCATTGTTAGGAGATTTAGTGGCTACCCTTATATTTGCATGTTACATCTATATTTAATTATAAGAAAATTATTTTTCACGCTATTATATGATGATAATCTTCGCAGCAGTCGCAGGCAGCACGCTAATCCCGTCCCATTCCAAATCTGTTTGAGATGGGACGAGGTCGGGACAATGTGTTTTTCATCCCGTCCCATCCCGATCCCGAATGAACGGGATGTGTATATCTCGTCCCATCCCGTCCCGTACCCATCCCTATTTGGTACCCATCACACACTTGACACCTGAGAGTATTTCAAACATTTCAAAACATCTAAAGGTTTTCGATTGTCAAATCCATTATCGTAACATTCAACACTCAAAATGAGTATTAGACGGAATAAAAGACATCAATAACACTCAAGAAAGGTTTTGCTTAAATTAATGAAGGCTAAAAGGTAAATAACCTTTAAAGAAGATATCGCAGATCACCAGCTCGTGTGCTTTGAAATGCTGTGGTACTTCGGGGTATGAGTATTTGCCACGAAGCACAGTGTCTTTGGTGGTGGATGAAAAAACCTTGGAATTTTAGCTGGAGGTTGCTAAGTGTCACCGCAGTTTAAACTCTTGAACCAATGATTGAATTTTGTAACGTGATTGATAAGGGAAAAGGGAATTCTGGAGGAACATTGCATATACACACTAGCCTTGATTTATTTTCAATGCGCCGAACATCTTACATACCATGTTTCAATCGACATTTCAAACCATGTTCAATCTTGCCAGGTTTTGATTGCCACCATCTCCGATAGCAAGTTAGCAATTACGCCATTGCTTTTCCTGTTTTAAATATAGGTAAAACAAAAGTTCTAGTTCGGCAAGTCAACCATCTTGGACAAAAATTCCTCCCAGGTTGCTAAACATATGTAGACTTGCCTGTCTGTATTTCTTCCAGTCAAAGATTAATTTTAGCCTACAACATTGTAGATGCTCTAAGCTGTTGTTGAACTGATGGAATTCTAGTTTGTTTTGGAAATTTGAACAGATTATAACTTTTTTTTTTTTTTTTTCTTTTTTCTTTTTTTTTTTTTAAGAAGAAATTTTTTTTATTCTTGTATGAAGCCAGCATGACAACATAATATTACACACTAGTACATCAACATGCATGAAATTATAACCTAGTACAGGACTAAAAATGCTAAAAATGCTTCTTCCCATAAGCTTTTCCATTGCTTTCTCCACAACTCACCAATATCTTCAAGGAAGAGTGATACTTCCGCATTTGAAGGGTCGAGGGAGTCGTCTTTCACAGCCTCTAACAACCTTGGCTGAATTTAGGATTTGATTTCTTGCTTCGAGAGGACCTTCGAGGTACTGCCTCTTCAATCGAATTAAAATATTCATCAACGAATGCGTCCTGGCCTATTCTTGCAATACCTGAAAGCATACTCTGAACGACTTGGGGAGTTATGACGTCCAAGTGCTTTGTGGGGTATTCCTCCAGACCCCTTTTAACAGCGATTGCGTGGAGCACCTCCATTACTTGCATTGGGATTTCCTCTGAGTTAGATATGGGGGTAGACAGACCTGGCTCTGCTGCTACTCCAGCGTTTGAATCCGCAGCCTGAATCGCCGTTTCAATCCCATTGGGTGAGTAACCTGCATCCCTACAGTCGTCCCTGAAGACTTTTATGTGTTCCTCCTTTGCAACAGCAACCAAAACCTGCTGCTCTGAGAGAAGTTGCTCTTGTGGCTTTCTGGAAGTGGAGTCCCTAGATTTGAAAGTGTGTTTGCCAACGGCTGTAGTCCAGCCTTCCTCTCCGGATGCTTGAGGAGTATCCTTGCCAGTGTCACCTTGCTGATCGGCTGGCGCAGGGCTTGGACTGATGGGGGTCGCAGGGCTTGGACTGATGGGGATCGCAGTGCTTGGACTGATGGTGATCGCAGGCTGGTTGAGGCCGTGAGCTGGCCGGGTTGAGGCCACTCCTAAATTCCCTGCTAATGCAGGCCGATTTTCTAATCCAGGACTCCCCAATTGATCGCTCCCACTTGGCATGACATCGGAAAATCCACACTTGGCCCCTGAGACAAAGGCATCTATTGGTTGAGTCTGATGTTCTTGAATTCCAATAGCGTTTGCAGTCTCCGATTATAACTTCAAAAGATCTTCTAAGGATGCCTATTCTGTACGTGTTGATGCACAGCAGGTCATGGTTCAAAGAACAGACTCTCTCTAGCTCATGTCCAACTTTCCGGCCCCAAGATTTGAAACAGAGAGACAGAAAACAGTTCAAATTGTCTTGGCCATCAAGAATTACATTTTGTCTTGGTGAATATTCTACTCTTAAGGTGTATACTTCGAAACAAACTAGTTTTGACTACTCATTGAATTCGAGTCAGAGTGTAGGCTTAGCTCAGTAAGGCAACTCACTAGCTTCTTGATCCTTATACTGTTATACATGATATAGTTAATATCTATATCTGAATCCAAAATGAGCCAAACATACAAGATTTGCACTATGATCGAATAAGAAACGATTTAAGTTGCTAATTAAAGCCATGGTAGTAATAACATTAGTCAACACTAATATTCCACTTAAATCCCTTTAGCTAGTGTTTTTACACTATATCAGTCATAACACATCACGCTTCAATTTAGTTGCATTAGTACTCATTAGTGAGTCTTAAACGGAAACATGATCAATTTTAATACATTAAATCATTTAAATATCTTCCGACTTTTGCCCTAATGGTTTAAACTTAGTCAATTTGTACTTATACATTTCATTTGATCTACGAAAGCTTTCCCAAATGGGAGATGCAGTGTGTGTCATGATTCTCCCACCAGTTCATATGGTTCAATCCGATACTTTCCTCTATAAATGGAGTTCAATATTGAGGTACTCATTCAAGTAACCTCGTACATGCTTGAGATCAGAAGCCCGGGTAAATATTAGATACTGTCTTATTTATATGTTTTAACTGCGTAGTTTAAAAACTAGATTAATACTGATTGATGTACAACATATATGGTTTGTTTGTTTACAGATTAATCATGAAGACCCTACTGATACTTCTCATCACCATCGTGTTCATCATTGTGAACTTACAAGTTGATGCAGGTTCTCGTAAAATTAAATGTTGTGATGAAGGTTCCAATAATGCCAAGGTAAATAGCCTTCCTGAAAAAATGGTCACAAATGAAAAAAGTCCTTTGGTAGATACTGTGGCCAAAGAAGATACCCAGAGTGAAAGTTCTTCAAACAGTGTGAATGGTGAAAGTGATGATGACCACAACGAGAGCTATGGAAGTTATGGCCATCCTTCTGGATCCTCTACTGATAGTCACCGTGTCTATTCAGGTGATTGTAGGCCAGATAACCATTAAGACACTCGGTAAGAAGCAAGAGCTGTGAAAACATGTACTCCGGTATAGTTTTGGATCAATAATTGTGGAATTTGTGTGCTAGTCCATGAAGACATACTGATCCACACAGTTGAATTGTCTTTTTGCATAGCTTGTAACTGGTTGTGTTGTATGTGAATATGGAAGTGTTTGAATAAATTTTCATGTACTTGCTTGATTCCATGGAGTTTGTGCGAAGAATATGTGTAGTGTAAACCTGTTAAGCCGCACACCTTCAAATCTAGCTTTCTATGGCCTTATATGCATGATTTGCTCCTCAAATCGAGATGACAACTTCTGCTTCTATTATATAAACTAGTGTAGGACATGCTGACTTGGTCGTTGGAAGAATGGTAAAAGCGCCTTAATTGCCTTAGCGTAAGTATTACGCGATTAATTGCCTTAATTGCCTTAATTGCCTTAGACAAGATTGGATGATATTCACCAATTAAATCCAGTCAGATTTCAGTTAAAAATTATTGACAAAGCCATAGCTTCTGGAAGTATTACGCGAAGCTTATATAACTTGCAGTCTATACTTCAATCTTTTTAGACAAATACAATTTGCAAGACATGTCAACCCTACCTGATAAATGCCAGCATTATCTCAAAAACATTTTTTTCTCCAAAAACGATTGATTAATTTTTTTCTTTTTTTTAATGTCAGACCTTTATTCATTCTAAAAAAAATTACATCCAGCGGGAGTACATTATGGCTTTGCCTAGAAAACCAAAACGAAAAGATTACAAAAATCTCGCACCGCTTCCATGAGACCATAAGGCCACAGCCTTCAGCCATTTCCACTGCCAAAGGGGCTCACCGAAAATTCACTGGCAGCCTTCCAAAAAACTGCACAAAACCTGTCCAAAAGCAACACTATGGCAACACAATTGCAACTCTTCCCAATGCCCAATATTAGAACCCACCAAAAACAGAGAGCAAACAACTTCTCTGTTTGAGTTAAGCCCTAAATAGGGTTTGCATGCTTTGTTCGCGTAGATCTTCGAGGAGTGTTTCCATTGGGCAACTGAGTTGTGGTAACCCAACCTTCATTTCCAATGTTCTTTTGACCCAACCTAGTTGATTCCACTTCCATCATATCTTTTAGTTGTAAAAACCTTTGCTTCACCCTATCCCCGCCATATTTCTCTATTGCCCCCTTTGTTGCATTGTTGGTTTCAATTCCATTTTCATGATCTTCTAATGTTTAAAAAAAAAATTTAACCTTAACGATTGATTAAATGATCTTTAACTCGTTGTTTAATCCATATTATTGAGTGTATGGCACTAAGGACGTCTTGCTCACCTGCTTGATATGCATGGAAACATCTGTTTTAGTTTTAAAGGTATGGAACACAATGAACAAAGTGTTGCAGCAACGGAGACAGTTTCTTCTAATTATGAAGTTGTAATGGCGATAGACTCAATAGGTTAAAGTTGCCAACTGTTGTTTTAACTGTCACAGAGTTGGATTCAATTCATAGAAGAGAATCTCAGCTACTGTATTATAATGCATTCCACATTTTTGGAAGGTATTCTGTATCTCATATGAAGCACCATTTCCAAAATAAAGTTTTTTATGTATTTAAAGAGACAATCGAGGTAAATGATTGGAGGCATAAGTATCACAAAAAGGAGAATATCATCTCTTCGGTCTTTTGTATGAAATCTCCTTTCAAATTGGCTTGGTATCGACGCTAGACCAAGGGATCGAGCTTCCAAATTATAGGCTGAGCTTTTCATTGATGTGCATAATGTTTTGTACTTTAAACCTTTGTTTTCCTACTTTAGACAACAATCATCAGCTTCTTATAGTTATTCAGCAAGAGTCCATTTTTGGTTGAATGAATCTAGAACAAATTATGTTGAAGAGTTCAAATGCCCGTAATAAATTGTATTTTGGAAGAATACAGTCTTTTGACAGCCAGTCAGGATTCTATGAAGCACCAAGGATACACGCACGTATTATGGGAATCATAGAAGGAAGTTCTTTGAATTGACAACAGAGCAACATCAGCTGTTGTTCACGTGCACTGCACGTGACCGATCCCCCTGGACATCTATAAAAAGAGGTGAAACGTAAGGAAGTATATACAACATTTGAAGGAGGTGTGGTTTGTGTTGGTCCGTCTGACAGTAGATACATGCGGAGTTTGTGCGAGAATCGAACATTATTGATTTCATCTAGTGTAGAGGAGAAGGAGGAATCACTTACGGTGTTAGATTCACGCACAAACTCTTTATGTCTCTCCGTCTGAAGTTTTTCTTCTTCATTTTCTTGGTTAGTATTATTATTATTATTATTGTATAGTTTTGGATTGGGAGCCATTTCTGGGTCTCTGCTGATACCAAGATGTGCAAAGAAATGAAGAGAGGTAAGTATGAATGAACGGGCTTATTGATTTGAAGAGTTTTCAGATTGCTTGATTGATTGTTAGATATGATGTTGTTATCTGTTTTGGTTTGTGTTTGTATTAGATTGCAGATGAAGCACCAAGTGGTTGGAATGCAGACACCACCTTCTTCTGCATAGCAAGTAACAAGATAGATAGATGTTGTGGATGGGTCTGTGGATGGGGGTAGGTTAAAGATTGAGGTCTTATTTCTAAACTGTTGAAACAGAGAACAAAATCGACTTGAATAAATTACCTGAATCACAGCTTGTCGGTAATAGAGGTTGCCGAAATTGTTGACGTTAAGCTTCTTGACTTAGTTTGAATTGAATCCCTGCTTGATTGTTGGATCTGAGCTGAATCAGATAAGAGAAGAAAGAAGAAGGTGGTGGAAGGGTCTCCACCGCCTATGAACTCTATATAATAATGAGAAGTTTCTCTTCTTCAATCATCCTCCAGAGATGTGAGATCTCTGTGTTGATTGTGTTAGGGTTCATCCCTATTGTGGGGTGTGTGTTTGTGAGAGAGAAGAAATGGAGGAAAAAGAGTGTTTTGTTTGTTTTGGTGTTTTGTGTTATACGCAACCAACATATCTGTGCGGTGTCATTTAGACACTTGTATTTGTAATGTCTACGTTTTGTAACTCTCTCCATTTATAATCTTTCTCTCTCACTAGTAAAGTTGGTATTTATTATAAACGTAGACGTGTTTACTGAACCACATTAAATTAATTGTTTCTAGTATTTTGTTTGTAACTTCACATTTAAACGTTTGCAATGTTTTCGCCCGTAACATAAACTGTTTTTGTGATCTTCTTTTATCTTCAAGTGAGACTTATGTTTCAGTCTCATTGATTTTGACACATGCCAAGTTTATTGTCAGGGGTTGGAATCCTGCCGAGAGCATTTTAAGGGGGAGGGGTTTAAAAAAAAAAAAAAAAGGGTCTAATTGTCAGGGGCAGTGCTCCAGATCTGTGTGGGTATCTTGCACGGTAAAACTTAGCCACATCTTAACAAGCAAGTCAGTTAACTTTGTGATAAGTCAGAGACTATTTAACACCACAAATCCTATCTCCCACAATGTAATCAATGCAAATGTGTGACTTTCTGGTTTCTACACCTTCCCCAAGTCTTCTGTTGTATATTTCAATGCGATTCCATACTCCACAGGGTGTGTATGCTAGCAATCTGCAACAAAGGTGGTTTCTATGTCATTTATTTTACAATCATACATTATACCAGGATCAATATGGATCTAAGCACAAGGTTCTAAAGTAAAAAAATATACCTCTAACCCGAGTCCCCATGGGAATTCTTTGGGTGTTGATTACTCTTAAGACGTGGTATATGAATGACCTTGGGGTCTAGATTAAATTAGTTAATTTTCACGCACAAACTCTTTATGTCTCTGCGTCTGAAGTTTTTCTTCTTCATTTTCTTTGTTAGTATTATTATTATCGTATAGTTTTGGATTGGGAGCCATTTCTGGGTCTCTGCTGATACCAAGATGAGCAAAGAAATGAAGAGAGGTAAGTATGAATGAATGGGCTTGAACTTGGCTAACTGGCAAGGAAACCAGCGAGAGAGGGAGGGGGGCCCTTCATCCCCCTCGCGATGCATGTGTCCCATCTCTTGCACGTATTGCGAGGGGAATGGAGGGTCCTCCCTCCCTCGCTATTGATTTTAAGAGATTTCAGATTGATTGATTGATTGTTAGATCATGTTGTTATCTGTTTTGGTTTGTGTGTTTCGTTGCAGGTGAATTATAGGACTGTTTCTTTCGAGATCATAGAACTGTTTCTTTCGATGGGACTGATTTTCCTAGGAGAGTGGCAGGCTTAATCATGTTTGACAGAGTGCATACGGCATACATTCGTCATGAGGATGCGTAGTGAGTGTTTCTTCGGGCATTCGTGACTCTACATAGGCTGGGAGAACTGTAGCATGCTGCGTAGCAGACTGCGGTTTGGCTGGACTGCAGACGCGCATAACAGTCCGCACTCTGCAGCACAGATAGCAGTGTGGTCTGCGTTGAAGACAGAGTGCGATGCTTGCTTCTGCTGTACGACGTCTGCTGGGAGGCAGGTTTGGTTCGATTGCAGGACCCCAAGACAGGGTGCGATGAATTTTCAGCATGGCAGCCAGAGTGCGCTGCTGACAGAGTCAGCGTTCTGCTGTACGCGCTGTTACAGCGCCGGTTTTTTGTTTCTACATTGCAGCGACTCAGAGTTCGTGCGGATAAGGTGGGTGCTAGCATGCTGCGTAGCGGACTGCGATTTGGCTGGACTGCCGACGCGCGTAACAGTCCGCACTCTGCAGCACAGACAGCAGTGTGGTCTGCGTTGAAGACAGAGTGCGATACTTGCTTCTGCTGTACAAGTTGTTTCAGGCGTAGTGGGGTGGAGATTTACATCTGCTGGGAGGCAAGTTTGGTTCGATTGCAGGTCCCTAAGATAGGGTGCGATGAATTTTCAGCATGGCAGCCAGAGTGCGCTGTTGACAGAGTCAGCGTTCTACTGTACGCGCTGTTATAGCGCCGGTTTTTTGTTTCTACATTGCTGCGACTCAGAGTTCGTGCGGATAAGGTGGGTGCTGTCCAGGTTCCTGGGCGCTGGCTATTTGGGCTGATTTCGTTTGGTGCTTTAAATATGCAATGGACTTCACGACAGGTTTTGCTTTTAATTTTTTCTTTGTGTCTCATACGGGTAAAGTCGTCACGTACCCCCGTCGCGGTTGTAAGTCAATTTTTTGATAGGTAATAAAGGTCTGGCATTCCATAATTGTCCTTCCCCACTGAAGGTTAATTTATAAAAAAAAAAAAAAATTAGTACTGTGTGGTTGGGACTCGGCCACCACATAAATCTTGTACGTAACAATGATAAAAAATGCAAGGGACTTAGGCAGTGACGGAGTAAAGATTCTTGTTGAGGGGGCGGAGTGATGTCATAATTAATTAAATCTAATATAAAAATTAGTTACTTTAACATAAATTTTTTTTAAAATATAGCAAAAAGGGAGTACAACAGAGACAGTCATTGAAGATTATTACTACTATATTTATTGAAGATTATTACTAATTCTAGAAACACAACACAAGAGAAGAGTTTCAATCGTTGATTACTACTACATGAAGAAAAGGAGGAAGAGATTGGATTGCTTACGATTTTTTTGTGGAGATGACCAACACAATGATTAATGAAGGCACGTGGTACCTAGAAGAAGAAGAATAAGGTGGTTTGAATCTTACTGGATCTTGTGAAGATGAGCTCAAATAACTCAATAATTATAGATCAATGAAGATGATGAAATATGGGAGTTTCTCTCATCTTATCCAATCGATGAAGTGTGAAGATGAAACTGTGAATTTTGGTTTCTTTAAGAGATTTGAAAGATTTATCCTTTATTGAAAGACATAGAGGTGCAAATAAAAAAACTAATTTGAGGACAAATTAAAAAAAAAAAAATCTCAAAAGTCTGTGCCCCTACGTGAATCCGTGCTTGAAATTAGGCATTCTAAAATTAGAATGACGTGACGTGATCTTGAAAGAATTAAAATCTCTAGAGAGTTTATGTGTATTTTGAGATTATAAAATTTTCCTAACATCATTCTGATTTCCTAACCTCACTCAACAAAGATAATAGATGTTGTGGATGGGTCCCTCAAGTTAGGTTAAAGCTTGAGGTCTTATTGCTAAACTTCTTATCATTAATGAGGAATTTCTTAGAGTCCATGATGTTTTAGATATATGAATGTTGAATTTAAAGGGATTTGAAGAATAACTTGTTTACTGATAATTCGTGAATGATTACATTGATACCACAAGTTTATATAATGGAGGTAGTCTAAAAAGTCATAATAAAGAACAAACTCTAAATAGGTAAATAATCTCTTCAATCTTCAATCATATCACAATCCAATATTCAATTATATGGTGCATTGAATCTAGCCATGTATATCTTACAAGCTATGAAATGATTTTTGGATGTTGGGTACTTGCGTTTAAGACCATCTATAATCTACCCAGATGTTTTAGAAGCCTGAACAACTTGGATTTGAAAGTATGCTTATCAAGGACATTACATATTTATATGAGTAATTCTTGCTGGCCTCGGCCTCGCTGCTTGGTTGCTGTTTAGGGGAAAAAAAAAATATTTTTGCCCTTTCTCTTTAAACACATTTTGGGATATTTATATAGATCTCCGTTTAACATAGATGTGAAAAAAGAAGCTGAAATTCAGAACACATGGAAAAAAAAACACCCAAAATCCAACATTTCGACACAGAATGAGACATACAATCAAGTAGGGCTTGCAATTTTGCTTGAGCTCAGCCAACTCGATCCAAAGTCTGCCATTTATAAACGGATTTGGGTTGAGGCTTCAATGGTTTTGAGTCATTTCGGACCATTCCACCAAGCTCGTTAAGTTAAATGGTTGGGTTCGGTTCGGGTATGTGTAACTGTATGAGCCCCTGAACAACAAAATTTGTAGGAATGTATTCTATTAGGAAATGATTTGAGCTTGACCAAATTATTCATTGCATAATTTTTATAAATTAAAAAATAGTTGATTTTAAACTTAATTTAAATAAACATTTTCAAAATATTTTGAAATATATGAATGCATAATAGCTATTAAATCAAATATAATCTGATTTGATATATTTCTCACAACAATTAGAAGTAAAATTCATTGATTATATCATTTATTAAAATAAAAATAAAAATTACTTCACATAAACGGGTCATGAGTCATGATGAGCCGGGCTAGCCCAATTATAAGTGAGCCGGGTTTGTGTTTTGTATGGAGCCTCAATAACTAATAAACTCAACCTAAAATCAATCAAAAACCAAACATTCTAACAAAACATACACCAAACAATCAAAAACATATATCTCAGAACCACCAGTCAATCTGAATTATAAACCAAACATTGCCGTATGACTCTTCTTTTCGAGAATCTCAAATCCCAACTAAGGCTCATCCTTTACAAATGAATCCTGAATTAATAGAATTTTGTAAATTTGAAATCCAAAATTTACTTTTCAAAAACTTGATTCGTCATTCCAAATTTCCTTGGAGTTGTATAGCTTTCTATGTCAAAAAAACTGTTGAATTCAAACAAAGATCTCCTCGTCTTGTTTTCAATTACAAACCATTAAACAATGTTTTACAAAGGATTAAGTATCTCATTCCCAATCGTAGAGCAGAACCACTAGTCAATCAAAATTATAAACCAAACATTCCTCAATTCATTAACCATTCAAAGTGCCTAAATCAAGAACAAACAATCCAATCAAAATTTCTGAAAAAATGTAGGTACTAAAAACTCCAAAAATAAAGTTTTCATCATCATCATCATTATCATCTTGTCGAATACATAACAAACGCGACGTCAAAATGAATCAAGAGCCAAGATTTTGATCAACCCTTCAATCCCCACCCCATCCTTCTGACCACCACTGCCCAATTCAATCATGGTTTTCACATCTTCATCACTAACAGGAAACCCAGCCCAACTCATGTACCATTTCAAGTCTTCGAACCCGACCTTTCCATCCCGGTCGCGGTCCATTACCTTAAGCATCTCCTCCATCATCACTTTCGACGATTTATGCTTGTCATTGCACCCAAGAACCTGTTCAAACTCTTCGAACTCCACTACCCCATTCTTGTTCTTGTCTGCAACTGATATCATTGACACAATATCCTCTGCATTGGTGATGTCTGTCTTGGTTATGTCAGTGTAGAATGTCATGAGGTCGTCCTGGCTGATCTTCCCATCCCGGTCGATGTCAAGCACTTTGAAAGCTTGGCGAAAGTCCGGCAATGCGGATGCTTGAATTGGGTTTGTACTACCTGAAGGACACATTCTTGGTGGTTTTGTAAGTTAAGTCTAATAAGGTTTTGTGGAAGGAGGGATTTATAAGGTTTGAAGGAGAGAAAGACTATTGAAATACACGTTTTAGAGAGACGTATTGAGTGATGTCAAAGAAGGAATGAAGGATTTTTTTTTTCTTTCTCTGCTTGTGCTCCAAGGCTTCAACAAGTCAAAAAACGTTGCTAAAAAAATTTGACTTCTTGTCTCTGCTCTGTTTTGTGCTAAGGAATCTTCTTAGTTCCTAGAGTCCAGAATAGTGTTTGTGTGGTTCACTGAATTATTGGTCCCTATACTGTTGGAGAAAGAATTATTGACCTCTCCTATGAATTTCCAACTTTTGGGGGGTTTGATATTTTGGGGATGTGTTTTCCTGAGATGATGAATGAGACTGATGCGTGTGAATCCGTCTCAGTCGATGTTTTACTAGAAAAATGAATAGCAGTGAGCCAAGGACTACCGTTGTGGTGGCCGAAAATACTTCGATGCTAAAGTCAAGTGACTGAGTAAGGATGGATATAGAGTGTAAATTATATTGTAAATGCATATATATTTCTCATCCTCTTTGTTCACCTTATATAACGAATATTTCATTCCTTTGTTGACTCTATCGTTTAGGCGTGATGGAAGGAAAATATCTCTTTGAAGATCTTACTTATCCATGATTAAGTTCCCTTTGATATTTGGGGCATGATGCTTGATTGGATCAAGAGTTGTGCAAAATAAATCTTGAGCTTGTGGCAGCTTAGAAATCTACGTTTGGACCTTATTGTCCTGAGCCAAGCTTCAAGATTCGCACCACACTCGGCTTGAGCGTTGATTTACGGGTTAAACAATGACTCGGCTGAATCTAGGCCGGACCGTTCTTGGGCCTGCTCAAGATTGGGCTGATGCCTTGCTGTTATCCCGTGTTGTCGTATGCCACGTGTATGGCTGTGGCTGATTGTTGTCTCATTAGATACAATGTCAACCGTAGCGGGGTGATGCCTCCATCCATAGTAAAAGAGTGATTCTATGTGTCGAGGGAAAGGGCGAGGAAACCAGCGAGGTAAACGAGGTGGCGGGGGGTGAACCGTTCACCCCCCTCGAGATGCGCGCGCGGAAAACATCTCGAGGGGGGTGAACGGTTCACCCCCGCCACCTCGTTTACCTCGCTGGTTTCCTCGCTCTTTCCCTCGACATTTAGAATTTCCCATAGTAAAATATATTTTTTTTCCAACCTCTTGATTATTAGGATTAGTACCAAGTATTTTCCAGAATTGTTGGAAGACGAATGAGTGTTTAATGGTTGGATGCAGATTGCGCAACTAAACCCTACCTGTGAGGTTCTATGCCGCATGAGTGATTACAACAAAGTCGCCATACAGGACTATACTCGTATGCAGATGCAGATTTCTTCGATCGTAATCTCAAATGCATCTAAAAATCATTGGATTATGAAAAAAGATGAGGGTTTTTTTTTCATGGATTGTGTATCAAATGGCCAACATTTTCACCTCTATGATTTATATCCATGGAAATATTTTCACCCCTCCAAATGAAGGGAGAATACTATTGTTGCAAATGATAACAATCAAAATGGCCCAAATTTTACTTTTATAGAGTTGTCTTTATAGAATCGTTATCACTCTTCTAGCCTCAATTTTAGAGAGTCAAGGCTACCAGCCAATTTTTGGTCAGGTTTGGGGCTCTTTATACTTCTATCCATTCTATAATTGATGTTTGTGGTTGTATTTTAAAAAGAATAAGTAAAAATGTAAAAAAAAAACCCAACCCTGACAAAAGACGATTGCTGCTCTGGCTGCCTAAACTTACTCTCTAGTTAAGTATGTAATCTTCTTTTCTTTTTAATCAACACAGATATTACAAGAAATTATTGCCATAATAACTCTACACAAAACACAAAAGGCATTGCATTAACTTGCATTAAGTTATACTCTATAAATGTGTAGTTATCAATAGAAAAAAAAATGTCATTTATATAACATTTATGCTTCAAATTTTAAAGATACAAAAATTTAATAAATGAAAGGATAATGTCATGGCTGTGATATATCAAATTACACACATTTGACTTTTATAATTTCACCTTCAAATAAATATTTTTACACTTCTAATTAAGTACATGAAAAATGTATATTACAAATTATACAAATAAATATATGATAAATTTATTTAATAAATGAACAAAATGAAGATATCGGTTATTGCCTTTTATAAAAATAATTACTTACATTTGACTTTTATAGATTTATCTCTATGTAAACATTTTTCACATTTTTTGTTAGGAAGGTTAATATTCAAACATAATAAAAAGTAATGCATTTAATATTTACTATAAATTTTGTCAATACAAAGATAAAGAATGTCATTAATGTAAAATTATGTTTTAAAATTTATTGATGGTTATTAGTTGTAAAATGATGTGTTCTTTCATAGGAAGAGGACTTGGACCTCTTTGACATTAATGATTTTCCTGATTTTCATTAATTCTCAATAAATAAAAAATCTCTAATTTTAGCAACTCTATATATCCCTGTGAAATCACCATGGATATATTCAGTCCCTCCTGAATTTCATTTCTTGCAGTCTTCATTTTCTCCATTAAAAAAAAATGCCTTATGGAAGGTACCACCATTTCATCCTCACAAAGGAAGAAGAAGAGAAATCTCTTCGAAAACCTGAGTTCCCTCTCTACACATGCCTACTTGACCTGGTGGACATCCGAAATGAAACACCGGTCCTTTTGGATCTCCTTAGCCCATGGGAATTCAAGAAAGTCCTCAAATATGGTGATGTCGGGAGTCTCATTGGGAACGTTGGTGGACTCGTGTTGAGTCGTGAACATGTTCAAGCTCATTGGCAGTTGGATTGGCATGCAATCAACCATGGCCAACAAGTACCTGTTGTTATTAGAGACGTCGATACCAAGACTGACTATACCTTGTACTTAAGGAAGTGGAACAATGATGACAACTTCATCATTCAGAATAACTGGACTAGGGATTTCGTCTACCGTAGGAAACTCAAGGAAGGTGACACCATTGCTATGTGCTGGAATAGACAACTGTCGAAGATTTTCTTCTCTGTGATGAAGCGCGCTGGAGATAATTAAGAGAAGATCAAACAGAGTAAGGTTGTAGAATTAGATTGTGTCTAGGAACATTGTTTTGTTGTCAGTGTTTTTCATGTTTGAACATCATTTGGTTAAATGATGATTTTTATATGACAACTTTATTTCCTTTGTTTGCAGTACTTTGTTCAGGGTTTCTCCATCTTCTTCTTCTTTATATTTTTTGGTTTTTTTTGGGGATGTTGGTGGAATTTTCTGAGGCCAGAGGAGTTGTGTTTCTGTTGTTGGAGGTGTAATTGTAGATGTTTGAAATTTTAAAAATAGTGAATTAATGGTTAAAAGAACGTTTTAGAGAACTTCAAAATTGAATTCAGATTGTCTCCATGATAAGGAACTCACTTCTGACTCCATACCATCTGTTTTGGAGAATTTTTCAGACAATGGCATCCAAATTCTAGAATCTTGATGTGGTGACTTCTTTTCTTGTGGAATAGAGCCTGAATCTCTAAATTATGGCGCGGAAGTTCCATGTACAGATATGAATATGAACGTTATTCTAACTGTTATAGTTGATTCAGAATTAAAGTAGAGTATTCAGTATCCATCTCTAATCTGCTTACAGACTAACGTAGATCTGAAACCAACCCATCTCATGCCCCCAAAGACGATAAGTGGATTATTGGCCAGTTTGAAATCTAGCTTGGTTGCAGGACTCTGGGTCAAGCTACTGGTGCATTTGAACCTTTGCTTGAGTTGAGATTATGATTGGCTTTAGGGTTAGCTATAAAACTAGCCCGAGGAAAGTCACTGTATAATAATGTTTTGAATCTCAGATCATTTGCACCAGTGTACAGTGTAAGGATTCAGTCTCCACGTCAACTAGAAAGTCAGCTTTCTATAGTTAATTGAGGAAAGTCAGCTTTCTATGGTTAATTGTTGATGTCTGTAAATCAAGGATGCCGCCAAAATACATGGATGGGTTCAGCCAGAGTTCGCGCCATAAACCATATTTATGCACTTATTATTGATATAAAATGATATCATGCCTTTTGCATCTATTATTCGTAGATTGTCTACTTTCCAAAATAAAATCCGCTTATCTGTTAGTAAAACACTAATTGCAGCTAATTATGTAATCATATACGCAAGCTCAGTAAGCTCGACTATCACTATTACCGAAAGCTCACTGATTTCTTCGTAAAAACCGAATGGCATGTAATTACATAGTTAATACGTCGGCTTGCATTTGAGCATTAGTTGCAGTCAGACTTTTGTACTATTTGTTAACCTTGAGCAATTCTGAGTTTCGGTTCACTCTAGCTAATTTGCAAATTGGATCAGAACTTTAGATTGACATGATCATACAATATAGATGATCTAAAGGATGTTGATTTCTAAATGGAGGAAACTGCTAATACAAAATGTTGGTGACAAGATGGAGAGATTTTCACAGGAAACCAAATGAGAGAGAGCTTTAACATGATCATCAAAAGCAGATGAAGTTGCAGGCAGTGTGAGGGATGAAAGTCTTGCAAATAGGATAGTGAGGTGAATTGTGTGCACCTGCATGCATGGATCAACTGACGGGTACTCCTGTGATGTTATGGTAATGAGCAGTGCTACATCAAGCAATCTGTTTAATGCCCTTCCCTTCTGTGTGTTTCGTAAAACTTTACTGGACACTTAAACCTCTTCCTTCTAATTGGCATGATTCAACATGTTCATGTACACTTGGAGAGTCGTGAGTAAAGGTTGGAATGCAGAACCTAGTTTCTGCAACAGAGTTTCTCATGTATGATTGGAGTGTTGGGAGTAAATGTGTGGAAAGCATGGTATTCGAAACATCAAACGTAGTTTATGCAACAAAGGAGTAAATCAATAGGAATCATCTTTCATCTGTACTTCCTCATTTCTGTTACCTTCCCATATAAGCACCACACCCCGAGAAACATATTCAACGAATCCCACATATTCAAAAATCGCCATTCTTTAACTCCCTTCAAACCCCCCTTTGTAGTCCCTCACAAAGAAAACAAGTCCTCCTAGGCTCTCCTACCAATTTCCTATCAAAATCCATGGAAAGCATCTCTATTTTTCTTTTATAAAGATCGGTGGATTAAAAAATCTAGCGGCATCTGTAGATAAGATGTTAATAAAAGGACTGATGATGCAGCCTTGCTGATTCACCTGATTACGTCAGACAAGTTTTTAATATGCCGTTTGTTGGACGTGATATCTAGCATTTTCGTATGGCATTTAGTTGTTTCGGATAAAAGCATATCGTGTAGAAGGAAATTATGGAGGTGTTCAGATATTTTATTCAGAAACAGAAACTGATCACATCAAATTTATTCAACAAGATGTATATATTGAATACAAATTACAACTTACTAACATCTAGCAAAAACTCTCAGTTGCATTAACACCTCGCCTTGTTATCTGAAAGAATGTATGAACATCCATTTACATAGCTTTCATGGAACACAAATATCAACTCTAATGTAAAATTTAAACAAATAAACTAAATGCTCTATTGTTCAGATTGATGTCATTTCATCGCAAAAAAAGGGTACATGACAATTAAGTTCCAGAACTTATCTGACAATGTACGGAGAGCTTCTACATTCAAGTAGATGCAGCCTTACTATGTATTCCTGGTGAGGACTGTACCATTGGCATTCTTATTAGTCTCTTCAGACTCTTCTATGCTATATTCCTTTCCAAACCCAAGCTCAGACATGTCTTGCTTAGCCATCAAGTTCCTGCAAATAGCAGATACAAATAAAATTTGTAAAAGCAACAAATTTAATCGTAGCAATCATACGACAGACAAACTTGAAACAAGCAAAAACAAACATACAGCTAAGTAAATTAGGTGTAACATGCTCAATTTGTATCACGCTTGCAGGTTAATTAGGACCAAGTTTCTCGGCTGCTGAAATATATGAGAATGGTCCCAACTCCCAACTAGAAAGGCAAGGAATGCCCATATACTAATACACATTTCATCAATCAATCAATAGACTTGACTAGCAATACGCTCATGTACAACAGTTCAATCAGCTCTGGAAAGGCATGAGCCAAAGGATTGCTCTGTAGTTCTTACAATCTTTGATCCCTTCATTGCTTATGCACAAAAAATGGGTGAAAAAAGTTTGCTAAGTTACACCTATGATGCAGTGTTTTACAGTGGCAGATGACTTATTTCTTATTAAAGGAACTTCAAATTCACTCTCGCCCCATGGATTATCTGGGGAATCTAAGCTATGAACTGATTCACATTCAACTCTCAACCTATCTGATCTCATAAAGATTTAGTAACTACAATGAAAACTTTGTGTGAGTTATCAAGTCAATTACCTTTCCATGCGGCATTCAAGGTACTTCTTTGAAAACTGTCTACACCTTTCAGATTGAGAACGAGATGTTTTCAGACAGCTTAGGTATTCCTTCTTCTCCTAAGAAAATTTGAATCTAATATAAGCTACAATTCATGAAGGAAAATTAATGCAGTTCATGTAAACTAAACCGGGGAAATAATACCAACCACGTCGCATTCGTGATTATGATCCAATGGGAAGACCCCCTTTTCCGGGGGAACTGGTCTAGCTCCTCTGTTCCCACCAAATGCACCACCTGCCCAAATCAAAACACAAAGCAAATCAAAGCCCATAAGTCGTAACTTCTAACTTTCATGTAAGCTAATACTAAACCCCCTTTTAAGTAAGAGTAGTGGGGTTAGAAACCACTAACCTGCACTCATTCTCGTCTAACCTTTGTTCTTTGATACCTACTAATCTGACTTTTCTGGCAATGTAACTTCGGATTTGAATCCGGTTTGGTGATTCAGATTTTTGCCTGTTATCAAGGATTCAAGTTAGGGATTTAGCATTGAAAAATGAGGAACACAATTACGATCTTTTCGTACAAATCCATTATGTATAGTAATGACACTAATTGAATAACAACTCCCAATATTTATGTTAAAACAGCTCTCTGAGACATTTCATCAAATAACTGGAGAGCACCATGACCCTCAGTGTACACAACCCACCAATCAAAATCCAAAGTAAACTGATTTGGATGACAATTACAATTGGGTTTTCAATTATGAAGTTCTACACAAATCCCACTAAGCATCGTTACCCTAGCAAAACCACCAAATTTATAAAGCATAAGCAAGCAAAAATCGATTGACCCAACAAAACAAAACGCAAGTCGATAATAGAGAGGAAAGAGAGAGAACATACAAAGACGAGCGTTTGATCAACAAAGCGTTACACTCTTCTTTGTTGCTTGTTTGAATCACTACGACTTCTCGTGCCAACTTGGACTGCGATTTCTCGAAATTTTTAGATTTTAGAGGTTTCGAAAGTCCCAAAATTTCAAAGTACATTGAGTTTGGAGCCTTGCTAGAGAACCAGGCCGACAGCGCTAGGCCCGCGGTGAAAATGGGTCTATCTCTAAGATGATGGATGGTGATAGTCGGCTTCGCGCAGGCCTGACTCTCTAGGGTCAGAGTTAAATTTGTCTAAAATGTCAGGTTTTAAAGTCATTTTTTTGTCAGGTTTATCATGAGCCCCAATTCTAGACAGTCGGGGCTACCAGCCATTTTTTTGCCAGGGTCGAGGCTCTTTACACTTTTACCCCTTCTATAATTGATGTTTGTGATTGAGTTTTATAGAGAATGGGTAAAAATGTAAAAGAGCCCTACTATGACCATTAAATGGTTGGTTGCCCTGACTGCCTAGACTTACTATGAGTCTATGACCATTAAATCGGTAGTTCTTTTTAGTGTTTTTATACTTTTTACTCATTCTCTTTAAAACACAACCACAAACACTATTTATAGAAGGGATAAAATTGTAAAAAAAAATCCCAAAAAATGCTATGCTAGAATTGTTGATGAGTTATTTCGAAATATTTGTAAATTTTTATATTTTCATATAAAACCTAAAATGTTATGAAGCAAATTATATTTTTCATCAAAATATTTTGTTATTTTTCATCGATTTTAATACTTTCACATAAAAACAAAAAAACAATTATGAAATTTTTATATTACAGGAATACTTGTGTAGGCTCCATTTAGTTTGCTATTAGGTTAACTTACTTATATCTTATTTTTTGCGCATATCCCATGTGTGTTGTATATCTTTAAATTTTTTACTTTTTTCTACATACAGCAAAATATTTTCCAAAATATTTCTTAAATCAAACTCAAAAATACAAAATCACAATCCTTACTCATGCGCCTAGTCCTTTCCCCTCCTTTGGTATCTTCCCGATTGCCAAGTCACGCATCTCGTGTTTTAAAAGTTGGAATCCAAGCCACATAATTTGTAACCCAATTTTAGACCAAAATTTTATTTCACTAAACTTGAAATTTCGAAACAACTTGATTTTTTATGGAGACGATCTCCCTACAATGTAGTATGTAGCAAAATGGGGCTAGAAATTGAATGGATGATAACTCGAACAGCATGTACCAAAGCAAATTGATTCATAATGAGGACACGAGTAAGAAACTTGCTGAAACATACACAACAAGACCATCATCCTACTCTTGGTTACAAGGAAATCATCCTGTCGAGTTCCAATTTATCACTTATAATAGCTGCAACAGCGTACATGGAGCATTGCAGAGGCCTGTAAATCTGAAGTGGTTCTGTCGAGCTCGCAAGTCTACAATGATCAATTATGATTCTGTATGGAAGTTAAAAGTGCTGTCATAGGTGTTTCGCATTGGATTTTATCTCACGAGAAAAAAAATATACGGTGTTCTTATCCTATGTAGACAAAATTCTTTTGTACATAACTTAATCAGTCGTTCCATTAGCGAACTGGATTAGAAAAGAAAATAACAATAAAGTACACAAAGAACCCTGCCATTAGTATGCCTCCATAGATAAATGCTTGGGATGACTGCACAGGGTACTTGTATTGAATTTCACAGCAACTCATCTTTTCCCTCTCAGTTGCCAAAATATGATCTACGTACCTGTTCGAAAGAACATTCATTAACAATTCAAATAAGTAAAATAAAAAAAAAAAAAAAAAAAAGTTAAGGTGCTTAAAGGCATAAACAAATCATGAAGATAACACCAGACAACTTACTGTTGTGTAAACAAGGTGCTTTGGAATATTTCAGAACTGTTCGCGTGCGCATCTGCTAAACGATGATCATATAACAAAGAAGATAGATCAACAAGCTGTTCCTCGAGGTTCTGTTCAACAAGCATATCAATGTCAGTCATGCTAGCAGTTTATATATTATCTTTGAAATTTCCCAATTTGTGAGTCTGACATGGCTACTAGGGAATTAAGACCACTTACATCCAAGTATTTCTCTAAACTTTCGACCATCTCATGTGGAAACAGTTCTGGTAAGCTGGTTGTTTTCTTGTAAAACTTCTCCAACCATAGATCTGTGGTTGTCTTTTTCTTTTTACCTTTTACTGGTTCACCAAGAGGTGTTTTCAGGTATTCACTAGCAAAAATTTGGACAGACTGCAGAAACACGGTGGCTTTCTGTGAGTTCCAAAGTCAATAAAGATAATGAGTAAATGATAATATGAATTAGATTACCTCTGAAGTCTCTCGAATTTTACGCAGTGCAGCATCTACACGTGCATATATTGTGCTTCTCTGCAAAGAACGCAGTAATATAAGATACAAGTGTGAATGGATCTTTATCATGTGTAAAATGCAAGAAGTGGAGTTGTATGAAAATCAATAAATTGCTCCATTCAGCTTTTAAAACAACATACGAGATGAAATGAGACTAGGCTTACCAACGCAACATCTTGAAGCATTTTACTGATTTTAGAAGTATTTGAGAATGGTCCAAATGGATGACAGCCTGATGCCCAGAGCCAATTCACCACTGGTCGCTCATGAACATGCGAGGCTTTCTCATACGGCGCACTCAAACCACCCACTGCAGAAGCCAGGCCTGCCAAGATGTGACGTTGAGCTTGAGATGGAATTGCATACCTTCTTTCTGTTTCTGAAACATAACTGTCAAGATATAGACACACAGAGGATATAATTTAAGGAATCAGATATTGTCATTGAACATGGCGACAAATACCAAGTATGCTACATACTCCGAGTACAGGAAGGAAAAAAAAAAGGTATGAGACTACGCTGAATTAGAGATGTTTTACTGTTGAGTATGAGACTACGCTGAATTAGAGATGTTAGTCTGAAACGATAGAACTATAGAACAAATTCATATCTTCTAGGAAAATGGTCTGGTGACGAGATCATCTTAGAAAAAGCATGTCCTTCTAATCTCCATTTGGAGATCATAGAGAGGGTCTAAAAGAAGCGGTCACATTCATCTAGCAGAGTCATTCTGTTTCACACATGGTTGATATATCATTCATATTTCATGAAAAACAGAAACTTGTCTTGATATTTTACTCTTCAGCGTTTTGAAAGTTCTGCACACAAAAGTTGGTCCAAATTTTGAACTTATCTCAGTTTCACTTGAAAAACAGAAATGGCAAACTCGTGAGACTTGCTTAGAAGAATATTTGCACTCCATTTGACATGTGAATGAAGTCTGCCTATCAATCATCCATCCTACCCACCTCCAAAAGGACAGAAACAACCCTATAAAACATTGCCACTGTCGACTCAATTATCCAAACTGATAATGAAGTACTATTTCATGCATTAACTTGACTTTACCATGCATAAGAAAGCTTCAAAATTTTAAGAACTAATAACAAAGAAAAAGCATTCAATATTAATACAGATAAAATGTCTAGAATATGTTTTGATTTAGGAAACACATTCCACTACCACCCATAGAACCTTCAGCAAGTTCAAAAGTGCAATAAACTGAAACCTTACACTAGAAACAAACGAAGAAAAGAAGAGACTTCATGATACACTTACCTCAGAGGTATCTTTTCATTTTCGTGCTGAAGAACAATAACACCATCCTTGCTCGTCCAAACAAGACTTTCGTCCTCCATCAGAAGCTTCGCATCAACATCAGCCAATGACATCACAAAACTGAAATGCAACAGATGAGCAATTTAAGTCTAGTTATGTTTATAATATCATACTAGGTAGGCTGAAACATCTTTCAATTATCTGGAACAATATGGTGTTATACAACAAATTATTTAACTGAGGGCACAGAAACAGCTATATGGAACTAACGTTTACACACCCGATAACATTCCCCTCATTAAATAATTAACACCAGTTATAGTTATTTAAAAGTTCCATAGTATGCTGTTTGCAATTATAAATTAAATGTTCCTTGATATTCTGCAAAGTACACCAACTCTTATGAGATAATGTAGAAAGACGTATAATGAAAATAGAAGGACTAAAGTTCCCTACGAGCATATTTGATGCAAGGAAAATAGGCCTTATGTCATGATTTTTGGTGCAAGGCAGCATGGGTTTCACACAAAAATAGCACAATCAATAACTTTTCTGCCCAGTTTCAAATAATAAGTGATAAACATAGATATAGAAAATATGACATGGAGCGAATGCAAGACAATGATGTACGTACACTGGAATTACTCTGGTTCCATACGTTCTGTACAGATTCCCTTGTTTCTTTTCCGTCTTCTTTCTCTTATCTTTAGCACGCTTAGGGCTGTAAGTTGCCCAAAGAGGCTTGTGCTTTATTACGGAATCACTTTCACCATCAGATTCTTCCACCCAGTGCTGGCAACACAAATAAACTTCAGACCAGTGAATGGGAACTCTAAAGCATGTAACAATAAGCTCAGAAGTAAAAGAATAGGTGAAATTCGATGCTCATACTGTATACATGTAAGAAACTAAACTAACCTGTTTAAGGAAAAATTTACTTGAGAGAGACGGATCAGAAACTTCAAGTAAACCTGCAGCAAGCACATCCGCAGAACGTTCCATTTCCTTCAATAACAATTATTTTATATTAGAATAACAATAAATATAAATAAATAAAAAGATAAGGTATACTACAGCCTTCCTTCCAATTGACAGTTAGAGATGGCAATAATATATGTCATCTCCAGAAGGAACCAACTTTTTTGACAACTAGACTACTATCTACTATCTAGTGAATACATAATAACAAGATGGTATGCCTAAAATGCCAGTTTCCCCAAAGTAATATGATATTTTCAGAGGGCCACACATTATGAGATACAGAGTTTGGTGCTTCTAAAGGATCGAGATAATGATAGCTATCAAGCAAGTATTTTCCCTATTATTAGATGACACCTAGATTCATCAAGACTGGCGGAAGTAATATGTAAATCAAAAGAAAAATAAGTTCATGGACTGACTTCTTTTAGAATAGCCCCATCCAAATACATTTTGGTGTGGACATGGAAACGTCCATCCTGCTTTGTCTCTTGTAAGGAATGCCCACGCATTGCCTTTGAGACAGCGATTGCTAGCTTTTCATGACGATGTAACCCATGTGAACCTCCAATAATTACAACTTCTTGGCCAGCATGAACCATCTTTCTCACCTGAAAATGGAAAAGTACCCCCTCACATTCATTATATTCCATAACATCATAAAACTGACCATGAGGTAAATGTTAATATCCGAAAAAAAATTAAATAGAATTAAAAATAAATAAATAAAAACCCGAAAAATGTCCTGTGGCATAATTTGCATGACAACCTACCTAAGAAAAATAATTTCTTTGGCATAAGTAAAATAAATAGAGGCTCACCTAGAATACTGGATTACAAAACCTTATAAATATTGAAAACACATCTATGAAAAATCCTCACATAACTGAAGTATCAGAAAACATTAAAATTACTTTGGTCTGGAAATAACCAGCTTTGAATTCGAACTCAATGCCTATAGATATGATTCGGAAGGGTAATAACCAACCTCTGTTTCGATGGCTTGAATATCGATACTGTAATTATGGCCTTTGTCCATTATATTATACCGATTATGATTATGTAGGACAATAATGGGTATAAGCAACCTCGTTGTTAAATCAACAGTCTCAAACCTGTGGAAAAAACAAGAAATAGATAAACTATAGAGGTTGAAGATAAATTATGAGAGTTTATGTCCAAAAATCAGTAACATTTCTATTTATTATGCCTTGCTTCATGAATTACGGTGTACCTAACATCTGGTGCTATAACATGCACAATTGTTGTTGAAATAAGAGCTGCAAGCTGTCCAGTGAAAATATCATGCGTAGAGGATACGCTAGCACCAGCTGAACCTCTAGGGAAGATTAAATTCCATAATCGGGGCACTGTTCTATAACTGACACTTCCTTCTTCCGTTTCTATCTTTCCATACGTGCAAGGGCCTGCAGATAGGTCGATGACAACAAATCTGAATAAAACAGACAGAATTAGATCATATAGAAAAAAGGTGCTGCAAAAAACATAAATGACATGAATACAGTTGATCATCTCTTTTTTACAAAAAGAATGTGATTGCCAATGGGGCCACTATAAATTAACTATTTATTCAGAATAAATAAATAAATTGATGACAAGACAAAGAAATGTATATTTGAAAGGTTTTTGTGTGTTAAAACTCACAAGAAATTAAATAGATCTAGAATATGCTATGGCTCTAATACACCTACAGTCTCGCATAAGAGGAAGACCAAAATTTAAGTTTTGAGAGAAGTTTATTGATTACTATAGAAGGTTCAACACAAATGACCTCTAGAGCTCAATAACAAGAAGTTACTACCCCATTAACTATGTTTTCCATCATCAAGAAGGTTTTCAAAGTGGACTCCATTGAAAGCCTGATGCATCATAGTCCAAAACCCCCATAACAATGCCATAAAAGGCTCCAAATCCAACTTTTTGCTCTTGAAATTAGGTCATTAAAATAGTATATCTGGGGCGACAAATGATATATTCTTGTTTAACTCCCGTGAAAAGGTGGCACTTCAAACTATGAAGTAAACACCATTATTCCTTTGTTAAGGAATTCAAGAATCTCACCTAAGTAGTAACTCCTTACTAAATGACTTTCTAATGTGCTTATAAGTTATAAACAATACATGACTTCTCTGGAGTAAATCTTATAAATACCTGCCAGAGCCCAGCCAAACTTGAGATGCCCCACCTCCATCATAACGATAATGATAGATATAGTTCCCTTCCTGCTTCTTCATTTCTTCCTCAGTGAGTTCGCTAATTTTACTATACATTAAGCTGTCAAGGTCAAGTTCATCGTTTCTAGGATCCATTCTGACCTGGCAAAAGAAAAGGGTGAGTGCAAGGCAATAACAGTAGTAGAACAGTGACGCTGTGAAAGTGCAACAGGATAAGCATGTAGCAGGATTGTGATTCTGTATCGAGATAACACAAGCAACTTTCATTTATTATCATCTAATAATTAGTGCAATGTTAAATGATGAAGGGCAGTAGGCATACCTTGTCAAAATTGACAACAAAAATAGCAAGAGGCGAAAGCCTATCCATCTCTATCTCTGCTGCAGAATATCCATCATTTTCTATATCAAATATGTAGGAATATAGATGCTCAAATACAGGCTCTATAACTGTTGCATCCACCTCAAAAAGTGGGACCTCCCTTCCATATTCATGCTGAAAGTTGCGAGTTTAAAGATGATTATATTTCTAACATTTGAAAAGAACAATAAAATCAGGCAAGTTGGAAATTATAGTTGTAGATACCTCTCTAGCATGCCCAGCAGGAACCATTGCGTCCTTCAGTGCCTTCTCCAAAGCTATCAGCTCCGGCTGACCCGCCTATAATTTGAGGAAATGTGTGACATTTCAGTTGATAAGTGAAAAGAACTACTAACACGGATAAGCAATTAACATCTCCGCCTTTCATTATTTTTAAGCAGGCCGGAGTTTCAGACTGACTGTGCTTAGTTATAAAGTAGTTTGGCTACTCTAAGAAATGCAATCTATAGAATCGGGCTTAGGCAATCTCTACAAAAAGAAACTCTCCAACGAACAATATCTTGAATTCACAACTAGATTTTTTTGTATACACATTTCAATGATTTCTTTAGAAAGTTAAAAAGCCTTTCATTATATTAAACACAAAGATGACATAGTTTAAGGAAGGGTAATATCGATAGAGTATCGTCCAAAAAGCAAGATTAGCATGATCATTGTATCAAAACCTTTTCCCACACGAGGTGCTCCACTAATAAGTGAACCACAATTTCACTTTTTTGTCAATATAATGTTTTCATGACATTCAAAAAATAAAATGACTAAACCTGGAGTCTGCATGCAGGGAGACACCACCGCAACTAATCACATCTTAAGGCCAAATTAAAACAGAAATGCGCTATCCTCTGCAAACAGATGGGGTTTGCTGTCCACCAGCACTGCCACCATGCCAGGGTCCAACTCCTCGTTGACATCAAAACCCAAGACATCAGTAAGGAAGCAAAACTGCATCTTCACCGTTGGAGCAAGAGTCATCGTCGTGCTTAGGTTCGAGGGCCGTTGTTACTGTTCTAAATTTAAGTAAGGCCTTTCGACCAAATCTCTTTTCAGTTCCAAATGAAGGTATCAAAAGTTTTCATTTAAGGTTTTGAGCAGTATACCAAACTTGCTCAATCATATTATTGAGCAAGGGAAAATGTAAGTCTGAATCAGAGGTGTTAGTTAACTTCAAAAGTGATATTAGGGTTTGTGGGTACAAGAGGAAAGTTTGACATTTGCTTTAAACAAGGGGATAAGCTAATTAGAAGAATGTTGAACAATTTGATGAAAAGATGGTAACTAAAGAAAAGTTAAAAAGGAGAATATAAATTCTCAAAGGTGGAAAATCTCATGAACATGCTTCCAAGAATCATTTTACGTTTGTTTGTTGATCCAAGGCCAACCTAAGTGTCCCATTCACCATGGGGTTTCCCCTTCTTAAATAGCACCACTGACCATCAACTCCGCAATCGGCCAACCTCTTAGTCCCTTTATACGAGTAGCCCTTTAGTGCAAAATAAAGAAAAAATATACCTTTAATCAAGCCTCATTCAGTTCCATGAATATGCTTTGGAGCACATGCCGGCAACCCTCATTCAGTTCCATGAATATGCTTTGGAGCACATGCCGGCAACCCAGTTCAATTGATTGACCATTAATTGAGAAAATCAAGTGAACAAAATAACAGAAAGGTGAAGAACAGAACAACTAATGGATTGCACACATAGGTGCAACTGAGTCCTCTAAATCCGTTCCTCAAATTTGCATATGTTTAGGTTCCCTTGACACAAGTTAAAGAGAGGTGTACTAGTTTCGAAACCCTAATGCAAAAATGTGAGTTTTTAGGGGTCAGATCTGGAAAAAAAATCTTCATATCTTGGGTTTAGGGACTCTGATTGGAGTAGAGGTCCCTACACCCTGTTCTTTTGTTAGCATTTGGGGTTTAGATTCTATCCAAGATGCTCTAGTTATCCTTCTCAACTGGACATCTCGGTTGTTTAAGACACTAACATCACACTCTAGTCTTGGGAACATGCTTAGATAATTCTAAATACATCAGTCTGTTAATCAGTCATCCGTCTCAAGATACAGCATAAACAAGTAATAACACATCCATGATTCCACTATCAATAAGCGATGAGATAGATAGGTCAAGTAAATTATATGATACCAAAATGATACAACATGAGTATCAATAACGAAACAAATTTAATCACAGACTACATGTTGAGTAAAACTTTACTCGATAAGTGGTTTAAGAGGAGCTCACCGGATATGAATTATAGACCATATGATGCTCAATATCAAGTGGCTCCCCTGTCTCAAGACATGCAGGCCTGTGCGTCGGGAAGCTAGTTTTTAGAAATGTTTCCAACCTGTGTGAATCTAATGAGTACCGATAGCCACCATCACCATTGAAACCAACAAGAACAACATTAATTTCAAGAGGAACCTGAAATGGAACCTGCAACACATGACATAAAATCATCAAAATTTGAATAACTATTTTTAGGGCACAATGAAAAATCTTACATTTAAAAGGTGTCACTAATGACAAACCACTGAAACTGAACTAATCGCAAATTTGGATCTAAGAAGCTAAAATCTTATAATGTTGAAATTGGAAAGAAAGAAGAATAGGAAGCTTACCTCAGCGCGAGAGTGGAGCATTCGACGAACATCGGATCGGACGCTGTCTTTGATATCGTGAAAGGCTCCGTGGTGCCATTGCGGATGACCTGGATCGCGCCTGAAAGCTTGTTGTGCTGAGTCGGATTGGAGGAGAGTCAGAGCGAGAGAGATGAAGAAGACACAGAGATTTGCGAAGAAGAGTTTCATCGATCTTGCTTGTGTATCTCTCTAGCGGTGAAGAAGGAATGAACAAAACCCTAGATTTTGGGGGAATCCGCCATGGAAGATCAAGTAAGTGAGTCTTGCACTGGTCTGGTATGTAGTGATTCCGATTTAAATGGGTTCGGGTGAAGGGTGATATGGTTTTTATTTTCGTGACATTTTGAGTCGTGTCCCGTTTTTTTTTTTTTTTTTTTTTTATTATTATTATTTTTTATTATTAGTTGAGTGATTGACTTTTATTTATTTATTTATTAATTTATATTCGAGGCTATATGAATGACCATATATGGCTAAACATAATAGCTGAGAAAAAAATGAACAAAGGAGATGAAGAAGAAAATAAATGTGGTGGCGGGGGTTGCAAGGTGGTGCGGCCGGTGGTGGTAGGGCGGGCAGGGTGGTATTGTTCCATCGTTGCTGTGAAGATAAGAAAATGTGGAGAAAAAAAAATGGTGGGAGAGAAGTTTATATTGGTAGTTTGCTTCAGCATAAAATAAAATAAAATCAACAAAAGTGGTAGTGTGAAAATGTCGTTGCCTTAAGTTAATTGCAAAAGGAAAATAAAAATAAAGGAAATAATGTAGTGGAATTCAAGGAATTTTCAACCTAAATGCCAGGATCATGGTTGGACTTGGAGCCTATAAGTTGTGGTGATAAGTTTAGGCTATTGCTAAATAACATCACTGTCATGCTACTTTCTTAAGGACACCATCACTACTGAAGAACACCACTTATAATAATAATAATAATAATAATAATAAAAACTCTAACTCCTCATATCTTCTTCTGCTCTCCCTTTATTCTCCATCAACAATCACCGTCACCTCCTCCTATTATTTCCGTTCTACTCCTATCCCCTTATTATTATTATTATTCTTCACCACCACCCCACCTCTCATTTCACTTCCTCTCATCTTCTTCTTCTTATCTTTTTTTTTTCTCCCTGGCAGTGGCGAGGTGGTGATGGTGAGGTGGTGGTAGTGTAGGGGAGGATGAGATAGGTGGCGGATGCGAGATAGCAGTGGTGAAGGGGAGGAGGATAGGTGGCGGTTTCCCACTTCCTCCCATTTTTCTTTTTTTCATCATTGGAGATGCCGAGGTGGTGATGGTGAGGTGGCAATTGTGGTGGTGAAGAGAAGGAGAGGTGGTATCCTCCTCATTTTTTTTCTTTCCCTGTTGCGTGGTGGTGGTGGCGAGGTGGTGGTGAAGGGGAGGAAGAGGAGGAGGAGTGGCGGTGACATCTTCCTCATTTTTTTTAATCCTCGCCCTCGCGACACTTACTTGCACAAAATGTTATAAATTAACAAACACATATGGGAATTTAAGAAATACTCATTTGAAATCAGTCAACAACAAACACATTGAAAATAAAATCAATAGAACAAATGAGAAAAGGAGGATCACCAACAATATGACAGCGTACAATCGCGGCAAAAATAAGGAAGAAAACAATGTAAATGACAGGAAATGGGCCAACCGTAACGGCCCATGCGAGTAGAAAAACCCCATCGCAGTGGCATATGCACATGTCTTTACCATATTTACATGAGCCGCTGCGATAGCAGTTTTGCCACACTCATGAACTGCTGTGAATGGCCCATTTTCAGTTTTAAAGTCTGTTATTGACTTTCAACTAACTTTGACGCTCGATTGAGACTAATTCTCAAGCTCATCGAAACAAAACATAGTACTATGAGTTACATAATGAACAAAATTTGAATCATCTAAAAATGTTTTGAAATGAGCAAATTATGGTCATTTTGCTAAAGTCATTCAATTTCGTCTGGTAAAGAAAACATGATATCATTCTTGATTTTCGACCAAATTTGACGCTCGATTGACACCAAGTTTCAAACTCATTAAAACACAAAAAATGTAGTACTATGAGTTATCTAATTAACACAATTTGGATCACAATAAAATGTTTTGAAATGAGCAAGTTATGGTCATTTTACTACAGTCACGCGAAACAGTCCAGTAACAACGAAGTCGCAGCGTATCATGCGAATTTAAGTCTTTCACTCACATGATTTGCTGTGAGTTTTATTCTTATACTTGCAGTTTTAATGGTTTATGCGAGTGCAAGACTTAAACTCTCAGCGGGTCATGAGAGTGAGAGATATACATTCGCATGATCCACTGCGACTTGGTTGTTGTTGGACAGTTTTGCGTGACTATAGTAAAATGACATAATTTGCTCATTTCAAAACATTTTCAATTGATTCAAATTGTGTTCATTAGATAATTTAAAGTACTACATTTTTTATGTTTTGATATGCTTGAGAATTAGTCTCAATCTAGTGTCAAAGTTGGTCGAAAGTCAGGGATATAACCTTTTTTTCTTTACTAGACTAATTTGAGTGACTTTAGTAAAATGACCATAACTTGCTCATTTCAAAACATTTTCAAGTGATTCAAATTTTATTCATTAGATAACTCAGAGTACTATATTTTTTGTGTAGCTTGAGCATCGGTCTCAATCGAGTGTCAAAGTTGGTATAAAATCAATGACAGAGTCTGAAATTGAAATGGGACAGTACCCTATTTTTATGTTTTGAATGAGTGAGTGCTAGGCTGTTTTGGGCAAGTTTGGGTTCTCCATTTGTAAGCACCTCCGCGAGGGACAAATTTTTTTGTCCTCGCAGTGGTTCCTGCAAGTGGGAAAGAAGAAAAAAAAAACAAGGAGGAGGAGGCCACCGTTACCGCCACCCTTTCTCATCCCCTTCACCACCACCACCACGCCACACAACAGGGATAAAAAAAAGGAGGATGAGGCCACTGCCACTCCTCCTCGTCCTCCCCTTCACTACCACCTAACACCACCATACCACTGCTGCCACGACATAGTGAGAAGGAGAAAAATTAAATAAAAAATAGAGGGAGGAGGAGGCCACCGCCACTTCCCCTCCTCGTCCTCCTCCTCCCCTTCACCACCACCTAGCCGCCGCCATCACTACCACCACGCCACAGGGAGAATAAGGAAGGAAAAAAAGAAGAAGGAAAAGGCCACCACCACCATGACGCCACAGGGGGAAGGAAAAAAAAAGAAAAAAAAAAGAGAGGGGGAGGATAAGGTCACCGCTACCCCTCCTCATCCTTGCTTTCACCATCATCACCACCACCACGCCACAAGGAAAAAATGGAAGAAAGAAAAAGGAAAAAAAAAAAAAAAGGAGGCCACAACCACCGCCACCCCCTCCTCGTCCTCGTCCTCCCCTTCACCGCCACCACCACGCTACATGAAGAAGGGAAAAAAAATGATATGAAGAAGAAGATGGGAGGCGGAGAGGTGGCGACAGTGTGGTTGATGGAGAAAAGAGGGAGAGAGGATGAGTTAGGGTTTTTTTTTTAACTTTTTTTTTATATATATAGTAGAAAAAAAAAACCAAAAAAGGGGTGGTGGTGCTATCAGGAGAAGTGGTGATGCTATTTAACATCAGCCTAAGTTAATTGGTTGAATCTGATCACATCATAGATCTTAACGCAGCATTGAAATATCAAGAAATCTTTTATATACTAAAGCCGACATCTAATAGTCATAATGAAAGCACCGGAAGAAATCAAGTTTAATTGGAAGCGTTACTTTTGAGTACTGAGTATCATATTTTAGATCTCAATTCAGGTCATCTAGCACTAGCATTGTTGCGAAACTCCCCACTAAAATCCCAACCAGTGGCAAATTACATGGTCATCGCAAAGTTGAACCATCAGTTTAAAAACTGCACTGGAAATATATAGATTACAGGTGTTACAATTACTGTTCAAGTGGTCTTATTTTTGCATATCGAAAAAAAAGAAAGTAAAATCATTTTCTGACCCTCTGCAACGACTAATTTGCTGCTCCCTGTGACCTCTAGTTCATACATCTCAGTTGAAATAAATATGGTCTTCCAGTTGGTGGTGAGATTGGTAGTGGGTTTCAAAAGCTATTTGTGTTGCAGAGTACTTCGAACAGATAGCGGATGTCCTTGCACCAAGTCCTTGGAGATAAGATCGTGATTTAGAAACAAAACAATAACAGTTATATCGTCATGAAAATGGCGCCGGACCTTCTTGTCAATTCTTTTTAGATCAGAGTACCGCATCTCACGCTTTTGGGCTGCTTCCTGTAGAGCAGCCTTGATTAGCCTTTTCGCACTCCCCTGTAACAACAGAATTTTGTGAGCTCAAAGATACACAAACGTCTCACTGTGGCCAGTTCACCTTGAAAAACCAAGAACAACTACAATGCATCATTCCAGATGAACATATCAGGCAATCACATTGTTTAAACTTTAAAGACGGTATTAGTTACGTAAGAAAAATGTAAACCTGACACAACAAAGTCCAAAGTCGCCAAATGAAGTAGGAATCAATAAGAACAAGTAGTATGCAAAAGCTTACAGCACGCGGATGCTTATGCACAATTTCCACAGCTTTTTCATTGCTCATGTGTTCCCATAGACCATCAGAAGCAAATATAAGAAATGAGTCGTTTTGTTGAAGAGGAAGAGAGATGATAGATGGATCGGCGGACAAGATAGGCATGTTCAACGGTTCAGAAAGTTTGAATTTCCCATTCATAGGTCCCTTGTTGAACTGAGCATGTTTCATATATACATCACCTATAGATCTAGAAACCTGCATCAATAACATTGAAGGGGTTGGTGTTGCACGTCTCCGTTGAGGAAAGCCAACAAAACTTGAAAAGTTAGAAATAAATTGCAGTAGAACTGAAATAAAAACAAAAGAAAAAAAAATAACGAGACCAAATATCTAGGTTAGTTAGAACTGAAAAGATCCCTATGTTCCAGGTTTATTATATCATCGGGGACTTGGAGCTACGTTTTGCATCACGTTTTTTTTTTTTTTGAAATGCAAGCAAGGTTTTTATAGGATCCTAGAACCCACTAAAAATGCCGCAAGTTGGGTTTAAAACCATGACCTAGTCGCCTTCAAGCTCTAATCGTTGAGCTGTCATGCCATTGACATCAACTATTTTCTTAGAAATGAATGTAAATGATCAGTGCATTTTCTAAGATCTTAGAAACCCTTGGTATATGGAAATACCTGTTAAATTGATACGCTGTCGCTCTCTATTAAGGCTTGATAACATAATTAGCAAAATTTAATCTTTATTCACTAAATAAATCCATCTTAACTATGCACAATTGGATCAGAATTCCAACTAGTTGAAAAGTTGATTGTTATCATCCCCCATTCAAACAAACCTTCTAATGAATAACTTGCCGGATCATTCTCTTCTACTGCCAACTAAAACTCTCATTTATAATTTTACTAGACTGCCTTAAAAAACCAGCAAATGAAATATGTAGTTTAAACGGGAACGAGAGTAACAGAAAGAGTGTCATTGTTAAACTAACCTGAATTATGCCTTTCACTCGCCAGACTCCATGTTTGAGGACAACTATTTGAGGATCCAATGGGTGTAGATCTTTAAGCTCATGCCTAACATCCTCTATGTTAGCATTGTGCTCGGTTGACAATTGTATGGCAGCAATATCTCCAGTCCTTCCAAATTTTTTCCCCAATACAACACGGGAATCTCCAAGATTTGCTATAAAAAGAGTTCTCTGATAGATAACTCCAACAAGACAGCATGAGCCAACAGTCGCTAAATGTGGCTGAGTACTCCGTTTCTTGGAAACAAGAGCAGTAAAACCTTCTTCTGTCCTGAGAAAGGCTCTCCGAATTATCTCAGATGTCTCACTCAGTCCCTCTTTTGAAATCTCTGTGCAATAAATGAAAATTAAACGTTTATTTGAGAAAAATTAAAATAAAACAATGCTGACAAACTCTATGCATTCCATCATAGTATATGGTGCTTAAAACCAAAAACTGTAGGACGTATTTGGGGAGATCAATGGAAAATCGATAGGAAAATGTCCTATATGCAACTTTCAAAACAAAAAAAAAACAAAATGTTTGATATACGAAACTATAACAAAAAGTTGCAACTCTTAGTTTCAAAATGAATGAATAAATTTAATTTTCTGATGAATCAAAAACCCAAATAAAGTAGAAGCGCGAAAGTAGGAAGAGGATTGGGCAATAATCTAATTGATTGAGTTAAAAACCCCTCCAATAACAAAGAATATATCCAAACAGCATAGGAACAAAATGTACAACTGAAGCATGAACTGTTAGCCACATCCCAGCAACTATTCCAAATTCAGCTATCTAACTCATCGCGTTACGCCCAAAGACAAGGTGTAAAACTTAAGCTCATTAACATCAGCTAGAGTATATATTCTTCTAAACACTTCAAAGTTTAAATAAACAAGTTAATTTTGTTACACATGAAAAACAATAGTTTTTATTATCATCCTTCAAAGGAAATAGTAGTAAACTTAAGAAACTCATGAATGCGATTGAACTTTGATATCATAACCCAGTATAATATCGAAAGATTTCACTAAAAAATTCCTTTTGATATTAAATTTCACACATCACGAGTTCTTGGAAAACTATACTCTAACATTCAAAATCTACATTACAACAAATTACAAACTCCAATAAAAAATTGAACTCAGAAAGCTAAAGCACAAACCTTGAAAATTTCTGAAGAGGTTGTCGCAGACAAACCGAGCTGCCTCTGATCCTCCATGCCCATCATAGACACCAACAAAGGTCCCAAAGGGTCCTGATTCAATCTGGCTCTGATCCTCAATAACCTGATTACCCTGCACAACAGCCATAGAGAACTCACCAAAGGCATACTTACCAATATCTCTGAACCAAAGCAACCCATCTCTTCCAAACCCATTATCATTATTCACTTCAAAGGGGTTCCAGCAACAAAGGGTAGAAAAAAAAGATAGTTTTTTCATTAAAGATGCAAACATCCCACTATATCTCTGTTTCTCAGATACCCAAACCCCTGTTTTGATGGAGGGAGGGAAAGAGAGGGTGTTTGTGTTGTAGGGTTGAAGGAGAAATGAAAGGGTGATTTTACCAAATGACAGAAGTCATGTTTGATGGATTTCTTTTGCCTTAGTTGTTGTTGTTGTTTGTGTTATTTGTTTTGTTCTTTTTGTCTCATTTTTTTTTTGAGAGGAAGTGAGAGATAGACTCACATAGTACTCTGCTTTCCCCTGTTTTGCTTCAATCAAACTTGCATTTGCCACTTCTGGTAATTTGGATCCATCATGGACTTGGATGGGGATGGATCGGGTTTGCACCGGTTTGCTTTAGTGTATTGTTGGGGCGGAATGGGCTTGGGTAGGGCTCGCACCTCTCGGTTTCATCTTGTTTCATCAAAATATTTTTATCTAATTTTTAACCATGGCGTCGATCACTCCATCTATAACCTATGACCCTCATGAAAAGTAGTTGAATAATCCAACTTACAAAAGCATTCGGCTTTAAACGCTTTTTTATGGGTGGCATTTGAAAAAGCGTTGAGAGGCATATTAAAACTAAAGAAAATTGTCATCCTGAAGCCAAACCTGACTTGGAGACCGAAACATGCACTTTTACCTCGAGGAAATGTTAAGGTTAAACCTGTCAAGACTCGTGTTGGAATCATCTAAGACCACCCACATGACAGTGGGGCTGTATAGCATGAAATCTTGACAATGCTTCCTGTATGCCTGTCATTGTTTTGCATTAACATGTATATGCTAATTCTGTCTCAAGCTAGGATGCCCTCATTGCACGAACAGGCAACAAGGCTATGCATATAATGTCGTTCAGCAACAGTTGTCGCCGTGTAGGACATCAGTGTGGACATAAGTCTTGTACAACTTCCACCCTGGCAGTAAACATGTAGGGCTATGAAATAGATCTTTGCTTATTACCCCACAAACAAGAATGGATGGTTTTAGTTTCCCTACCATCATCTATTGTCATTGTCTCTGTACATTTGGGTTTGCTTGTGGTCAGAACTCAGTTAGAGTCCAGAAGTCGTGGTTGCCCTCTCATTTTCGATATGAACCAGGATGGAGAGTGACGCATATTGATCCATTGCAATTGCAACCACGTGCTTAGAGAATATTATTAGCAAATAAATAAAGAAAATAAAATTGTTTATATTGTATATTTGATTATCATTAGAAGCATTTATGTTGACTGCTTCAGTTCATGTCATTGTTGTTAAGCATCATAGCAGCTGCATTACAAACAAATTGATTTCCACATTTCGTGTTAGGTAATTTGCTCAATACGAATGAAAACACTACCTACTAACTTCACATCCCAAAAGATGATGCAAGCAAACATTTGAATGAAATAAACCAATTTTCCATAATTCAAGTCTCCAAACATTTTTTCTGGAAGTCGAACTCTAATCACTAAACCTACAAAAGCCAGAAGTAAAAGAAAAAACAGATGATAACTCACCTTTTCAACAAAAGATGCTCGAATTTCTCTAACATCTGTTCCAAATTCTCCAACTTAATCTTCAAAAGCACTCCCATCCTCATCAAACTCCTACAAATTTGGACGACAGAAACACATCTGCACAAGCATATTGAATCTGCTCATAAGAGAGAGTCCGCATCCCACCTACTCAATGTAACCTGCTTTGGCTTCTCGATTTCCTTCTCAAGAACCTCTCTTGCCAAATTTGTCAAACTAGCATAGTTAAGGTCCTCCCTACCCAACTTTTCCACAGCCATAAACCAAAGATTTACAGTGTTGGCTACATTTTTTATTTTTTTATTTATTTATTTATTTATTTATTTATTTTTTTAAAAGAACATCCATTTTATTCATATAAAAAACCACGCCCGAAGGTTACATGACTGACCCAATAGGGTTAACTAAAAAGTCGAAACAAAGCCTCACAAAAGATAGGATGCACCAATCAATCTTTGTACCTTTTGGTTTCTGTCCTCGTTCTATTGGATTTACGGGGACAAATGCTGATATCTTTGGTATGGCGCCTCTTATTCATCTTTCCGTCTGACATAGCCCCTAAAGCCAAATCATTGTTCGCTACCTGTGGATCAAGCTCAGGTTCTGAGTTGACGTCATCACTATCCTCACTAGAACTTTCGAGTATACTGAGGTCATAAGTCGGCGGTCGAAGTAACCTATTTTCTCTGAACAAAGATATAGCCTGATTCAAATTGTCTCCGACGTTGCCATAAACCAAAGATTTACAGTGTTGGCTACATAAAAATTGTAATACAGAAACAGTTTCTCAACGTCTTCATTGATTGCAACTCCAACAAAGGTGAGTTTGGGTTTCTGAGAAAATGAATCAGGGACTGAGGAATGCTGGGTGAGTGAAGGTTTTGGAATATAAGGCACCTACTCGCGACACAAAGTTGTAATGTTACTACTGGGTTTTGGACGCCATTCAGTGACAAGACCAATCAAATTGTTGAACTGACAAAAATTCACTTGGTGAGTTTAACCCTTAGTCTAAACCCCATTTATCCATCTTTTAGCTTGTTTGAGGAGTTCATGGAAATGTTCGCTCCTTGTTATGAGGTAGTGAATGATGAAGGGATAATGGAGTGGTGTATATTCAGGACTCTGGGTAACAACAGTAGTGATTTCATCATCAAAGACGGTTATCGTGTATTCTTGATGATTGTTTGAAGGACACTAGAGATCCTTACTGTGAGACTCTTGTGTGGGCGGACCTGAGAGGGAGGGTGAGGGTTGGTAAGCTATAAAGGGGGGAGATAGTCTCATATCGCCTGGGTGTGGAAGGGAGCTATGCTATATATGTGCGAGGTTAAATCCCCATAGTACAAGGCATTTTAAAGCCGTGCGGACCGATTTGACTCAGAAGTAGTGAATGATAATTCAAATGATCCACACTATTACTCAAGTTCTCAATCAATGCGTCAATAGGCACATCCATCCTCCTAAGCCTACTTTCGCACAGATATTGGGGAAAATTCTAGTTGATGAGATTAAGGAAATACAGGTGGAAGCAATTAGATTTCGAAAACAAGGAGGGCCTCCATTGGGATTATAGCGTTTGATGAGACACGTGGGGAAGATTTCATGGAAAAACATGTGATAGTTATAAAGTTCTCTAGTTACAGGTCTACGTTGGACGACATTCCAGCTTCGATTCACAAAACTTGGGGTATTCTAGGAGATTTCTCGCTAGGATTACTTGATCAACGTCACGTTTTGGTACGTCTTCAATTGGAGGTTGAAGCAAAAAAAGTTCTATCAAGAGATTCGGTCTTGATTCGTGGAGTCCGCTTTAAAGCATTCCGCTGGCACGATGGTTTCAGTCTGAGAGTGGATCCGATCTCGGTTCCTTTATGGGTAGAGTTGCCTAACTTGCCTTTGCATTTATTCCATCATCCTCTTTTGAAAACAATTGTGAACTCTTTTGGTGGTTTTTTGCGTATGGATGATCATACTCGATGTTTATCTCGCCCGGGTTCTACTCGTGTTTGCGTGGAGATGTCTTTGCCAGCTAAGCTACCTAATAGAATTTAGATAGATAGGGCTAATAATAGGGGCTTTTGGCAGAAAATTGAATACCCGAGGTTCAAATATTGTGATTATTGTTCATTGCTAGAGCATCAGGAGGACACTTGCAAAAAAAAAAAGTTAGGTCACAAGGGCAATGTGACAACCTTTAACTTGGCGAAAAAAAGAGAAGACTGAGAAACAAAAGGTGGAAGCCAAAATTATCAAGCAACAATATGTTCCAGTGGCCAATAAAAATAAAGCGATAAAACCAGAAGTTGGCACGAGTGGCGCAAAGAATAATCATGATGAGGAAATGAAGGAGGGAGTTGGGGTTGAACAATCAGTAACCAACGATCCGGTGAAAGTAAGTTTGTCAAACAAATTCGAGTCACTTATGGAGAACATTGTCGAAGATGAGAATACCCAAATAGATAATCAGTTGGTTAGTAAGGAGAACATTGCGAGAAGTGATGCAGATTTAACTAACCTAAATAAATAGGTTAATTCAGCCCACTTGTAATAACCGCAAGTGCACGGTGCCTAACTGGTAGACAACGGCAAGTACGGGTCGATCCCACGAAGAAGGTGAATGCAATTGAAATTTTAGAATTTAATTAAACTAATTTATAGGAAAGGGGGTTACAGCATTTTTAAAGTTAAACTAAAAATAAATTAAAAATAAGAAAACTAAGAAAAATAAAAGATAGATGAAATGGATTTTTGTGGGCTTGGACTCACAATTTAGTTAGCAAAATTATTTAAATCTAAATTACTGAATTTAAACGAGAAGCTTTAGGGATGAGAATCCTTTGCTTACACCGAATATGTGATCGTTAAAATCCAATTAAACTTATATCATGTTTCTATCAAACATTAACAAATTATTTCAAGCAAATACGCTCTTACAAAGTATTAAGTGTCTTTTTAGGGCACACTTAATCAAAGTTTAAGCTTAATACTTTTAGCACATGCTTTGAATATTAATAAAGGGTAATTCTAACTACCAAACATATCAAGTTTAATTTCTCGAACATGCAAGGTGAAAGCAATTTATCAAAATTCAGAAATAAATTGTAATTAACAATTAAGCACACAATTCAGTAAAATAAATCAAAATAATTTATACAACCCATTTAGTTTATCACAAGCTCGATATGGTGGCACTCAGCAAATCAGCAGATGGTTGTGCACGAATCCCGAGGAAACAATCCCAAAACGCTCTGTGGTGGTAAAGAGCCAAACTAGGGGTGTAAATAGCCAAAAAAACATATTTGACCATTTCTCCCGCCCTCGCTACAGTGCAGCTACAGTACCCTCACAGAGGTCGTCTTCTCCAGCGCGACAGCGGGCTCTCGCGGCTTCGTTCTCGCTCCTCGCGACCTTCCTCGTCCTCAAATCGTCTCCAGAACCTGCGAAAGACGAGCAAAGATGAGGAAACACCAATAAAACAGCAAAAACAGAGATAGATAAGCGAGCGATGCTCCCCTGTTTTCGCTTCCTGTCGCGACGGTGGTGCGCCGCGGTGCGGCTCTGTTTGTGGTGGTTTTTCGGTGGCGGAGAGATGGTTTGGGGCCTGTACGAAGAGAGGACAGAGAGAGGGGAGGAAGACGGGCTGTGGCGTCTTGTTTCATCAAAATATTTTTATCTAATTTTTAACCATGGCGTCGATCACTCCATCTATAACCTATGACCCTCATGAAAAGTAGTTGAATAATCCAACTTACAAAAGCATTCGGCTTTAAACGCTTTTTTATGGGTGGCATTTGAAAAAGCGTTGAGAGGCATATTAAAACTAAAGAAAATTGTCATCCTGAAGCCAAACCTGACTTGGAGACCGAAACATGCACTTTTACCTCGAGGAAATGTTAAGGTTAAACCTGTCAAGACTCGTGTTGGAATCATCTAAGACCACCCACATGACAGTGGGGCTGTATAGCATGAAATCTTGACAATGCTTCCTGTATGCCTGTCATTGTTTTGCATTAACATGTATATGCTAATTCTGTCTCAAGCTAGGATGCCCTCATTGCACGAACAGGCAACAAGGCTATGCATATAATGTCGTTCAGCAAGACAGTTGTCGCCGTGTAGGACATCAGTGTGGACATAAGTCATGTACTACTACCACCCTGGCAGTAAACATGCAGGGCTATGAAATAGATATTTGCTTATTACCCCACAAACAAGAATGGATGGTTTTAGTTTCCCTACCATCATCTATTGTCATTCTGTCTGTGTACATTTGGGTTTTGCTTGTGTTCAGAACTCAGTTAGAGTCCAGAAGTCGTGGTTGCCCTCTCATTTTCGATATGAACCAGGATGGAGAGTGACGCATATTGATCCATTGCAATTGCAACCACGTGCTTAGAGAATATTATTAGCAAATAAATAAAGAAAATAAAATTGTTTATATTGTATATTTGATTATCATTAGAAGCATTTATGTTGACTGCTTCAGTTCATGTCATTGTTGTTAAGCATCATAGCAGCTGCATTACAAACAAATTGATTTCCACATTTCGTGTTAGGTAATTTGCTCAATACGAATGAAAACACTACCTACTAACTTCACATCCCAAAAGATGATGCAAGCAAACATTTGAATGAAATAAACCAATTTTCCATAATTCAAGTCTCCAAACATTTTTTCTGGAAGTCGAACTCTAATCACTAAACCTACAAAAGCCAGAAGTAAAAGAAAAAACAGATGGTAACACTCTCCCTTTCAACAAAAGATGCTCGAATTTCTCTAACATCTGTTCCAAATTCATCAACTTAATCTTCAAAAGCACTCCCATCCTCATCAAACTCCTACCAATTTTGAACGACAGAAACACATCTGCACAAGCATATTGAATCTGCTCATAAGAGAGTCCGCATCCCACCTACTCAGATTTCCTTCTCAAGAACCTCTCGTGCCAAATTCGTCAAACTAGCATAGTTAAGGTCCTCCCAACCCAACTTTTCCACAGCCAGAAACCGAAGATTTACAGTGTTGGCTACATAAAAATTGTAATTACAGAAACAATAAAAATTGTAATTACAGAAACAGTTTCTCAACATCTTCATTGATTGCAACTCCAACAAAGGTGTGTTTGGGGTTTCTGAGAAAATCAATCAGGGACTGAGGAATGCTGGGTGAGTGAAGGTTTTGGAATATAAGGCACCTACTCGCGGCACAAAGTTGTAATGTTACTACTGGGTTTTGGACGCCATTCAGTGTCAAAACCAGTCAAATTGTTGAACTGACAACAATTCACTTGGTGAGTCTATCCCTTACTCTAAACTAGGGCTGGGCAAGTATGGGTAACCGGCCCAAAAGCTAAAAATCGAAAATTGATCCGAAATTTTGGGCCCGTGTTTATGAGAACCGAAATCGGACCGAGTTGGCCGGGTAACCGAGGTCCCGGTTAACCAATTTACGGGCTGGTTTTGGGCCGGGCTCGGTCATAAGAGAAAAAAATACGTACAGTAAAAAAAAATACTTCATTAATCAAGATTTGATTGATTACTTCATCAAGATCTGAGATCATACAACAAAAAATTACAATAAGTTAAAAAAAAAATTTACTTCATCAATCATACAACCAAAAAATTACAAAGTACTGATTGATCAGATTTGATTGATCAAGATCTGATTGATCAAAATCTGATTGATCAAGATCTGAATGATTAAGATCTGAGATTAGATCTGATTGATCTAGATCTGAGATTTGATCGGGGAAGGGAGGGGAATTCATCACATCTTGAGAGGCGTCGGGTCGATCAGATCTTGATCTTCATCAGATTCTTCATCTTCATCAGATCAAGATGGAGAGGTGGTGGAGGAGACGAGATGGCGAAGCGGCAGGGGTGGAGGAGTCGGGTGGCGCTGGCTTTCTCACTGCGAGGGTGAAGAAATGAGGGAGAGAGGAAGACGGGGGTGGAGGAGACGGGATTGGAGGTGGCTCTCCCTCCCTCCCTCGCTGGTTTCCTCGATAATTAAAATTTAGAAGAAATGAGGGAGAGATGAAGAAAAAGGAAAGGAAAAAAAATGAGGGAGTCGGGCTAGGCCAGGTATTCGACAGGCTTCAGAAATGAAAATCGAGGCCCGGACCAGAAACTTCGGGCCGGGCCGGGCTTTTACAACTGAAACTTTTTTAATTGATTAAAACTTTTTTACATCTTTTAGCTTGTTTGAGGAGTTCAAGGAAATGTTTGTTCCTTGTTATGAGGTAATGAATGATGAAGGGATAATGGAGTGGTGTACATTTAGGACTCTGGGTAACAATAGTAGTGATTTCATCATCAAAGACGGTTATCGTGTATTCTTGATGATTGTTTGAAGGACACTCGAGATCCTTGTTGTGAGACCCTTGTGTGGGCGGACCTGAGGGGGAGGGTGAGGGTTGGAGCTCAATAGGCTCAGACCTAGGCCTAGGCCTAGGCTCAAGATGGTTAGTAAGCTACAAAGGGTGAGATAGTCTCACATCGCCTGGGTGTGAAAATGAGATGTGTTATATATGTGCGAGGTTGGATCCCATAGTACAAGGCCTTTTAAAGTCGTGTGAACTGATTGGGCCTAGAGCGGACAATATCGTACTGTGCGAATCGGGTCGTTACACTTGTTGTCTCTTGGTTGCCTTGTGCAAAAGGGGACTGATGATAATTCAAATGATCCACACTATTACTCAAGTTCTCAATCCATGCGTCAATAGGCACATCCATCCTCATCAAAGTCCTATCGATCTTGAACAAGAAAAAAGTAACAACACAAGCAAATGCAATGTCACCATGAGAATCCGCAGAGTAATAATGTCTTTCTAATTATTTTAAACCGTGGATTGGATTTGTGGCTTTTAAAAGACTTTAATTATTAAAAGTATATCTTTTGATGCATTTTCAATTGTTAGAGTATGACGTGGTCTATAATTATAAAATGTATGTCTTATAAGTTACTTTTTTTTATTAATATAAAGGTTAAGGAGTTCAAACCTCGTACCTCGTAAATCATTATATATCGTTTTTTAGAGTACGGGGTTTTATCGGTAAAGAGAAATCAAATGGGTGTAAGTGGAGTTTTTTTACAATGTATCAATAATCCTGCTTGGACGAAACGGAAAATATTGTCGATAAATAGAAGTACGTCTTGTTCATTCACATCCCGGAAATATTCCGCCATAGTTAGGGCAGTCAAACCAACTCTCATACGAGCTCCCGGCGGTTCATTCATCTGACCATAGACTAGGGTGACTTTTGATTCTGCAATATTTTGTTCATTAATCACTCCCGATTCAATAAGCTAGGTCCATACTGTGGGTTGTCTCATGCTATAAACAAACCCGTACACTCGAGAAATCTGTTGGACAGGCGGATTCACACCTTTTACAACCTACACAGTCTTCTGTTCTTGGGGCCGAAGCAATTTGCTTAGCTTTACATCCGTCCCAGGGTATAATTTCTAATACATCTGTGGGGCATGCTAGTACACATTGACTACACCCTATACATGTATGATAAATCTTCACTGAATGTAAATCTTTACTAAATGTGACATTGGATCTATTAAATTTTTGGAATGAATAGGCCTTCAAGCAAATGGAGGTCCAAAGCCATCTATATTGACGCAACTTCATTAAAGTAAAAAAAAAAAAAAAAAAAAAAGTTTCCAAGACCAAAATTTTCTTCTTGTTGATGTAATTCATGATTTAGAAGAAGCCTTAGCCATAGTTTCCAATGTTAAAAGAATTGGAAACAATACACTTAACTACACCACTTCCCCAAACGTCAATTTTGAAACTGGTCTTCTCATGCATGCATCAATTCATGAGTGATGCGTTTACCAATAAATAAAACATAGTTCCAAAGATGAACAATTAAAAGTTTTTTACCTTATAAATACCCAAGCAACCATCCTTCCTTTTCACCCAAATCCTTTCTAAGAAATACTAATTTGTTTTTTGAAAATAGGAGGCAAAGGAGGAAGTGGCAGTGGATCCAAAGGCAGTGGTGGATCTACTGGACTTGCGCAATCAGGTGGTGGCTCTACTGGTGTAGTCAGTTCGATGAAGGCTCCTGGTACTGGAGGCACTAGAACTATTTCAAGGGCTGATTTTGAAAGTGACCCTAAGGGTTTCTTTGACCTTAAGGGTTTCTTTAAGTACTATCGAGTTATGCTGAATCTCTTTGTTTGAAGTAATCTTTGTGCTCTGTAAGTGGGGAGCTTCAACACCTTTTATCAGTTAAAGTATATAGATAAAATGTTTAGTATTTAACTAAAATTTTAATTTCATCATCTATATGTGTTCAATCGTGGATTAATTGTGGTGGAAATTATCGAAACTTTATGCTAAACATTAAGCATTGCTATAATTAGGCCTAGTGGCTGTCCAAAATGTCAGCAAAAACATCAAATAAAATCGATAGAGTTGAGAAAGCTTGATTCCAACAACATATCTCAAAGACCTATAGTATTTTGTTTTCAGAAAGAATCACTGCACTGATTGAAGAATGCCAAACCAGAATATATGAACCCTACATCAAATGTGGACACCTTATAATCTCAGAGTCTATCATTACATTCTTGCAGGAAGGTCATGAGATATCTAATTTAAAGTTGTGAAATTCCAAAGTGTGTATCCACAATCACCATTATCCATTATTTACTAGTGAGGTTTTCAAAACCTCAATTGGTCTACCATATACATAAAGAGCAGAAGAAAACAACTTTATAATCATATAGCAGAACTTGTATTTAATCTGCAAATCAAAATGAAGAATCGCATACACATTGCAGGGATTCAATTTACAAGGACGCAAATCTGGAAGAAATAAACTAAATAAGTGTCGGATGCAAAGACCAGCATAGGTGAATGAGTTGGATGATGAGTTTATATAACTCAACCAAGTAACTCATAGCAACCTGAACAAGGGACATAATTCATTGTATTCTAAACTAAACTAATTGAATGTAAGATCTCCTCTAATCATAACCAAGACCAAATCATACATTTAACATGAAAATCACATCGAAAGAAAGAAACAACCGATCGATCCATCACATATTGGATTATTTGCTGAAACACATCATGAAAATACCATTCTACTATCAACTTCACATCCCAAAATATACAAGTCACACATTCAAAGCAAATTAGCACATCTAACTTTCCACAACTTCAAGTCTTCTAACATTCAATCTACAAACTAGTAAAATCTAAAAAACAAGAACCTCTATTCTTCGAATTCTAAAATGAACTAAACTAATTGTATGCAGCATCTCCAATCATCATATAAATCATAAACAAGACCAAATCATACAATTCAACAAACACCAAAACCAATTCATACATGCATCATACATTTCATAATTTGTTCAAACACATATCATTAACCAACCTCCTCACCTTATTCACCTCCAAATTCCCCTCTGCCGCACTAAATAAAGTTACTTTGGCAGGTCTACCATCAAATTCTTTCCGATCTCGAACGAAAGAAAGGCATCAGCAGTGGCATACTGAATCTGATCATAAGTCAACCACTCCATATCCCACCTACTCATAGTAACCTTCTTCGGCTTTTCAATCTCCAAACCCAACACCTCCCTGGACAAATCCTTCAACCCGGCGTTCTTCAGCTCCTTTCTCCCATACTTATCAACTGCCAAAGATCGAACATCCGCAGTCTTCGCCACCCCCATGTCGTAATCCATCAACAGCTTCTCTACATCCTCATCTATCCCCACTCCGACGAAAGTAAACTCTGGGTTTTTCAAGAAATCTTTAAGGGATTGTGGAATGGAAGGAGAAATTATCAATTGAAAGATCAAACAGCGTGACCCCACACAGAGCTGCAGGGTGGCAACTGGGTACTCCACCCTGGGATTGAACGATGGTCGCCATTCTATGTCGAGCCCGATTATGCGTTCTGATGATGATTCGTTGTTTGTGATTCTGAGGGTTTCAGAGACCCAGGAGTCCACCATGGATGGGGTGTCGGTGAGCAGGGTGGTGATTTGGTGGTGGTGGATTGTGACCTTGTAAAGTTGGTGGGTGTTTGATGTTATGTTGAGGTCTTCAATGGTGATTGTCATGGTGAAGATGAGATTGATTTTGAAGATGAAGATTATGAGTTGTGAGAGTGATGAGGAAAGTGAGAGTGAGTGATTTGAAGGAGTAAAAGTTGGGGTTTGCGTGAACAATAGGTAAAGATTTGATTCGTTTTAGAATCAGTAAAAAGTTGAAGGGAAGGAAGATAGTACACTATCTCAGTATGATACTATTCCCGCCGGATCAGATCTACAATGGGATTGTGATTTCATTTTTCGAGGTAATTGAAGTAGATCTCGATTCAGGTAGTCAGGCTTTAAATCCATTTTTTTTTTATCGGATTTGATGTATTTTTGTTAATTTTTTTTAAAATATAACCACAAACATTATTTATAAAAATAGTATAAGTGTAAAAAATTCAAAAAGTAGCTATAAAGTCTGGCTGCCTAAAATTGGAGAATTTAGGTAAGTTGATTTCAAAATATATTTGAAAATATTTCGTTGTGTATGGAATTAAACATTTCATTGTAATTTTGAAGTTATCAATATAGTTTAAGCATTTTAAAATCTTACACGCTACTGCATAAAGAGTCTTACAAGACTTCTGATGTCATACAAGCTTCATATTATTTAAGAATTACTTATATAACAAATTTCAAATACTAAACTAAGATTATGAGATTGACTTAACGAAAAAAATAATTATTTCAGATTTCAAAAGAAATTTGGTATAAAAAGAGAAATCACATTTTTGGTCAATAAAAGTCCCAAATATTTATTTGAATCGTAATGAACAACCAATAAATGTGAGCCGATGAAAGCACGAGCGTCAATTGCCAAGTCAAAATGTCAAAAATACAATAAGTTGACCTGTAGCCCGACCTACACGACTTGGTGAGACTGAGACATGGAAATTTATGGTAAAGAATCCCAGAGTTTGCTTTTAAGTTTCTGGTGATTTGGTGCCCTATTTTTTAAACATACATCCACTGATTCATAATCTGTTTCACTTACCAGTTACATAAGCTCTTGCCTTTAAATTTCCATACAAGATAGACTCGAATATTGGTGGATACCAATTGTACAGCCTGTACGAGACTCGAACTCACGACCTCTCCGAGGACCAATGCTATGATACTATGATAAATTGCCAACTCTCTAAAAGCTCGAACTTATAGAGAATGTGAATTCAATTATATATCAAGCAGAAGTAAGAGCGGAGTCTGTAGTCTGGGGAGCCCATTTACACCCCGCGCTTGCCTTTCAAAAAAAAAAAGAGCGGAGTCGTGGGACTATAACTATATCGGTGGGTACCAATCGTATAGCTACACCGTAAATTTACACGGTACATACCGTGGATAAGCATATGAACAATTTTAGGCCCATGAATAATTAGAGTGGGTTTAATATTCCAACAAAGAGCAGCACATTAAGCATAATACAAAAACATCGCAAAAACATGCCTCCAGCATGCAAAGATTTTCTTGCCCATGCCTAGAGTTATGATTCAACATTCAATGGTATACACAAGCTGTACTACAAAACATGCTGTCTAGTGCTAAAGGAGTTATACTGAGACATAAACTTCCAGTAAGAAACATGTACATACCAAGGAGTTGGTTTCAGGGCACTGAGAAAATCATCATCCAACCCTATCTGCATTGTGTCATCAAAATTTTCTTGCATTTTCCATCAATTCGGCAGCAAAATCTAGCATAAATCCTCCAGGCTTGAAAAGCTTATCGTTCTCTTCCATTTGCAACTTGACATGGTAATCATCATGTGAAGGAGCCTCTGGTTTAGAAACCTTGAATTCAGTCTCCTGAGGCAGCACAAACTTGTGCTCCATGTAGTAAATCATTTCTCTGTCATACCGTTCCCTGTCTTTCTGGCTTTCCTCTATATATGGCTGCATGAGAGAGAACCGAGAATGATCAAAGTTCTAAGCATCATCAATAAAGACTTCCAATTTAACGAGAGGAGTAGCTTGAATGAATCATGAACTCTTCCTCTCAGAAAAAACATGACAAACTGACCAGTAAGTTATTACCTGTCTATCAATGACGGAGAGAGCCTTCCAATTATCTATGACCATTTGACGCACATTTCGAGCTTTCTTATCCATCTTCTTTATCCGTTCACACTCCTGGCATAGGAAAATCTGATATGGGCTTCTTGGTTTTCGCGGACCTTCTTGCTCTTTCTTCACCTCTTTCTTTGGGGTTGATCCTGTTTTTGGTTTCAGAGCATTGTCGTCTTTCTTCACCTTTTTCTTCGATGCTGATTCCACATTTGCTACTCCTTTGAATTCATTTTTTGACGAGGATCCCACCTTCGGTTCTGGTTTAGTACATCCGATTACTTCTGCTACCCTCTTAACTTTCTTCTTTGATGGCGATTCTTTTTTTAGTTCAGATGCACTTTTGGTTGAGGATCCTACTTTTGGGTTCTGTGGAGCAGATCCCACTCGAACTTGTAAACCCACCGGCTTGGAATCAAAATCATTCAAGCCCACACCATCCATTAGACTAGGGACAATGACAAACTGCTTAAGGGAAGGGTCTTCATTTTGATAAAGAACGCCACTGAGATTCTCTGAAACAACTGTAACCTTGATCAAATAACCACAGTCAAATTCAGTTTCAATCAAACCAACAACGTTGTTTCCTACTTGGGTCCCAGATTCAAAGGAAACTGTGATAGAGGGTAGAGCAAAACATCTATCAGTGATGAGTGGAAACTTATAGAGCGAGAAATGATGACCCTTGGTTCAGCTTATCATTACATAGGAGATATAAGTAAAGACAATTTTCAGAAAGATAAAAAGAAGAATAACAGACCTTCAGATGATTCACCAGGATTGTTCTGGCGCTTCATTTTTGATGTTGCACAGTCTTCAGCACTGGGAGGATGTTCTACGAAACTTTTCTTGATGTTATCCAAAGCCGGTACAGATCCTGTATATAAATTCTATATATGAGATAAGGCAAATATGCATGCACGCACACGCAACACAAACATCCACATACTGTTCGTAGATTTGAATATGAAGGTTTATATACCTGGTGGTTCAGACGCCTTATCTTGTACCCCAAAAAAGCAGATTAGCTCAAACTGGTGAAGGAGATTGCCATAGAGGTCTTTCAGAAGAAGAGGTGGTCTTGAAGAACTGTTTGTAAAGTCTAATGCACATGCAACTTCAGACCATCTTTCATCTTTCGTAACCTGCAAGTGCAGCAAAAGCCATAGCATGCATCTGATGTAACATCTATTAACCAATTGAAAATTTCTTCATTGCATTCAATCTGGCAATTCTCGCATATGGTGTTATCTATACAATTTGCTCAAATGAATGGTTATATCTATACTATACATAGATCATTTCGTGAACAACTTAAGAGAGAAGCTAATACATGATGATAGTGATACAGCCAACTTTCTACATGGTTGGTAATCACTAAATTGCATTTCCACTCCGCTAGTATGTCTAGCGAGCGCAGTTGTCTTGTGCATGGCTAATTCTAGGGTGCCTGGTTGGGTGTCTGCATCAGGCACCGTAGCATTACTCCTTGTGCATCGATCCCTCCCACATGTATAATTTGCCAACCAGGCACTCAATAATAATAATTCAAAACTACAGAATGCATCTCCGTCTCTATAATTTGCCAGTTTGAGAACAAATAATAACCATTCACAGGGTGGAAACACAGGAATATCATGAGAAATTATCATTAAACATCGATAAGTTGAGTAGCCAAATAAACAACAATAGGTCTTAGCATCAGCGTTAATATTAATCTATAGTTCGTTTCACTTTCCAAGCTTGTACAACCAACAACTAAATAAAAAATAAGAAACATCATCGCTCCCAAATTCCAAGCTTGTAAAAAAATTCTCATGCCAAGATATGTCACAAATGTATAGGTTAAAAAAATTCTCATGCCAAGATATGTCACAAATATATAGGTTTGACTTCCAAGAAAAGAGCCGTTGACTCTCACTCCCACTTAGGCTCTTACGGAGTTCAAACCCGTATTCCTAGAAGTTGCACTATCAATATATCAACCAATTCGCCACTGGGGGGGGGGGAAATATTGGAGGGGCGATTTGAGGGGCATTATTGGAAATATTTTTCGATTTTGTATCTCCCAATCCTAGCCGTCCCAAGAAATTTGGCGCAGATTTGATCCATTGATTTATGCGGCGGTTAGGTTTCATGGAGGCAAGGAACATCTAGGGCGCCGTTTTTGTGCCGCCAACGCTAAGTCGTCGTCCTGTTTGGTCGGTCCTGGTCGTCTTTGCCTGGGCAACAGGCTCTGCCTATCCATTGCTTGGCTGGACGAACTACACTCTGCCTGTTGCCTTGCTTTGTTGCATTGCTTGGCGGCTCTGGCCTGCTGCTTGGCCTGTTTCATTGCTTGGCCTTTGCTTGGCTTGATTCTGGAAGGACTATTCCATTGCTTGGCCTGTTGCACTATTTTGTTGCATTGCTTCCTGTTGCATTGCTTTTTCTAAAGGGCTGGCGAGATTCTTTGCAACATGACGGCTCCCTTAGTCGTCAACACTTCCTTTCCCCTATTGGGGGGCAAGGAACCCTCGGAAGAGGCTCCAAAACTCTTTTTCGCCCAAATAATTGAAAAAATTCTTGTGGATGATGTTAAAGAGACACATGTGGAGGGAACGAGATTCCGGAAAGAAGGAGAGCCAGCCATTGGGCTTACGACTTCAGATGAACCCTGTGGGGAGGCTTTCATGGAACAACACGTGATAGTTTTAAAGTTCTCTAGCTACCGGCCAACATTGGTCGATATCCGAGATTCTATTCATCGAACTTGGGGGATACTAGGTGACTTTGCTCTAGGTCTTCTTGATCAACGACACGTTCTCGTTAAATGGAAGCAAAGAAAGTCTTGTCAAGGGACTCGTTCTTGATCCGAGGAGTGTGTTTCAAAGCCTTTCGTTGGCATGATGGTTTCAGTCTGAAAGCAGATCCGGTCTCGGTTCCACTGTGGGTAGAGTTGTCTGACATGCCTTTGCATTTATTTCATCCTCCTCTTTTAAAAGCTATTGTGAATTTTTTGGTAGTTTCTTACGCATGGATGACCATACTCTTTGTTTATCACGTCCGGGTTCTGCCCGTGTTTGTGTGGAGATGATGTTGGCAGAAAAGTTACCGAACAAGATTTGGATTGATATATCAAATAATAAGGGTTTCTGGCAAAAAATTGAATACCCGGGTTTCAAGTACTGCGACTATTGTTCTTTGATACGACATCATGAAGAATTTTGCAGGAAAAAATTAGGTCTCAAGGGACATGTGAAAACATCCCACAGTGGAAAAGAAGCGAAACATGAGAACCATAAGGTGGAGACCAAGGTTATCAAGCAACATTATGTTCCAGTAGCTAATAAGAACAAAGGTGCAAAATTTGATATGGGCACGAGTGGTGATCAAAATGATAAAGGAGAGAAGATCAAGGAGGGCATGAGTATGCTGAAGTTATTGAACAAAGAACCGGTAAAGGTGGAGATGTCAAACAAATTTGGGACCCTTACAGAAAATATCGAAGACGCTGAGGACACTTTAGCGGATAAGCAACTGGTGGGTAAGAACATGGCTCGTGACCGTGTCGTGGCTAAGCAAGAATCTACGGAGGAATGCCTTCTGGAGGCGGGGTATTCATTTTCGGAGATTGCTAAGGTTATTGGAAATCAATAACAACCGTTACAACAACAAGATGATGTCAATTCAGGGGCGAAGAGTAGTTGCTTAGACGACACGAACAAAAACATTTCAAACGGTGAGGCTCAAGTTGGGCAAGCTGATTCAGGAATTGAATGTGCAACGAAGGAGCAGTTGCGGCGCCCTGCTTTGCCCCAACCAGATGTAGTCTCGTCCCAGCCTGTGCCCTGCATCAAAGCAGGGGAGGTCATCTTGCCCCAGCCAGAGTTCGGTCCATCCCAGCTTGGGCCCTACATCAAAACAGGGGAAACTTCTTCGCCCCAGCCAGATCACTGTCCCAAAACAGGGGACGTGTTACCCCAGGCAACGCTTGATTCTCTCGCAGAATCGTCGCGAGGAGCAGCCAATGTTTCGACTGGAACTGCTTCGATTGGGCAGGCTGCTCCAGGTCTTCAGCGAACAAATCTGATCACATCACCACAGCGAGATGCTCCAGGGATGTAGCACGTTGACAATCCAGGGAGTGAAGAGCTTGGCCACTCTGGTTCTAAAACAGAGTGCATTTCGCCCATTACAAGGGACGTTGCGATAGAAACAGGGTGTGTCCTCAGTTCGCCACAATCAGAGCAGGCACTGCTCAGAGCAGAAAATGCAGGGGCCTCTCCAGAGCTCGCAGTTAATAGTTCTAGGCCGAATGGAGAACATCATATTGAACCCGGTGATGTTGGTATTCAGTCGGAACAATTGGTTTCAGTTACTCATCTGGGGGGCACCACAGTGCTACGAGCTCAGAGCTAGGAGATGCTATGCAGAGTCAGCAAGTGCAGGAACCCTCTGATGATGAGTTTCAGTCTTTTCTCAGGGTAAAGAGACAGTTTGACAAATACGCTATCAAAACTTTCCCGGAGTATAAAAGAGTAGGAGACAACTTGAACAAGGCTATATCATTGATCAAAGAAAATAGGCGGCTTCGACAGAAAAAATTGAGTATCAATACACTCAAAAGTACTAGTGAGGATAGTGATGACGTCAACTCAGAATCTGATATTGGTCCACAGGCAGCGAGCAGTGATTTGGATTTAGGGGCTACGTCAGACGGAGAGATGAATAAGAGGAAGCCCACCAAAGATGTTAGCCCTCGTCCCCGAAAATCCAATAAAACTAAGAAAGCAAACAAAAGGTACAAAGACTGAGTTTGTTTCGGTGTATTGGTGAATCTTCTCTCTTGTGAGAGTTTGTTTCGGTTTTTTAGTTAACCCTATAGGGTCAGTCATGTAGCCTTCGGGCTTGGATTATTAAATGAATAAAATGGGACAACAACCCAATTTAATAAAATAAAAAAATTTCGCCACTAATCTCCAATCCCTCATTGAAAATCATTCAAGCAGATATTCCAAATTTTCATTGGAAATTTTTTAAACGAAGAGATAATGAACAAACACAATGACCTTGCCAATTTCTCCATGAACCGAGCTTTAACTTCTAGAAGAGATTGAAGATAGGCTACACGAGTTTGCAAGCAAGAGGTTTACAAGATTGCATTATCACATATGTCCATCTCATGAGGTGTGAAATCTTTAGCCAACAGATAAAGAATATGTCATCCCATTGAGAAATTCACATTCCTTAGAAAATGATTCTCCACTTCGGTGACCTAATTAGGTTTTTTTTTACACGAAACTATAATTCCTTTTACGTGAGTGATATTAGTCTATTACACCCAGTCCTTACACCTTGTGAACTGCACCCCCAACCACAATGCTCCTATGATGCTCACCCTTTTCCCCGCCCTCATTACCCCTATCACAATATAAGGCATAAAACAGTTCGGATATCGCTAAACAAGGCATAAAATAGTTAGGACATGGTTATTTATTTATTTTGTCAAGTTTTACGTTAGATTCGACCAACAACCTGAACCTGATCCAGTTAAAGATTAAAAAAGCTAAAGATAGATCCTAAATCCGATCCATTTTATAACCTATTGCACATCACTGATAGAATATATGCAAATCTCTACAAATCTGTTATTATTTAGTAGGTGTATAATTAGTCTGTTATTATTTAGTAGGTGTATAATTAGTTTCCTTAATTATAGCCTAGGATCTTGGTTTGTAAACTTGTATATAAACTGACAACAGTGAATGAAAAGGGGACAAATTATCTTCCTATATGGTATCAGAACCTAGGGCACCTTCTTCCTCTCCTGTTCACGATCTTCCGCCATCCCCTAGTGGATCTCCGCCCTAGTGTATCTCCGCCAAACTCTCCTCCGTCAACCCTCCTCTTCTTCCCGCCAGCCATCATGTCTGTCACAAAGTCTTCTTTTCACCCTGCTCTTGTTGTTTCAAACATCAAGAACCACGTCTCAATTACTCTTGAGATGGAAAATGTCCAATATGCGACATGGGCGGAACTCTTCAAAATTCACGCACGCTCTCGTAGGGTCCTCGATCACATTATTCCACCGGAAAAAGGCAACGAAAAAGTGTCGGATACCGGTAAAGAAAAGGAGTTGTGGTTGACCTTAGATGCTACGGTTCTTTAGTGGATCTATGCCATGATTTCTAATGATCTATTGCACATCATTCTTGAACCCGACTCAATGGCAATGGAGGCTTGGAGTAGACTGAATGATAATTTCCAAGACAACCAGAATTCTCGTGCCGTAACACTTGAGCAAGAATTCTCACACACAAACATGGAGGATTTTTCAAATGCCTCGGCGTATTGTCAAAGGCTCAAGGTTTTATCGGATCAACTCAAGAATGTCGAATCGCCGGTCTCTAACAACCGGCTTGTTCTTCAGATGGTGGCGGGGCTCACCGATGCTTATAGCGGTGTTGGAACACTTATTTGCCAAAGCAATCTTCTCCCACCCTTCTACCAAGCCCGATCTATGCTAACCCTTGAAGAAGCGGGTTTTGCAAGGAAAGCCGCCACGTATTGCTATGGTGGCTGCCTCGGCTAGGGAGTCGGACGAAACTCCCCCTTTTTCGGATAATTTCTCTCATAACCGCTATAATGGTGGTAAAAAGGGACATAATCGCAACAATGGTGGTAGAAAATCGCGGTGGTGGCCGCGGCGGTGGCCAGCAGCAGACCAGCCAGCAGCAATAGTGGCAGCCATGGACCAGTCAGCAGCAGCAGTGGCCTTGGTCTTTCATGCAGTGGGCAGTTCCCCCTTTCCCTTACCCCACTACTCCATGGGCCAGGCCCACCACACCGCACAGGAATGTCGGGGTTCTTGGACCACGCCCACAGCAGGCGTATTCTGCAGCAGCACAGCCCACTCCAACAGACATCGAGGCCGCAATGCACACACTTGGGCTCAATCCTCCGGATGCAAACTAGTACATGGATACCAGCGCCACCTCTCATATGACATCCGCACAAGGTAATCTCTCGTCTTATTTTAATATGAGCAATAATCGTGGTATAATTGTCGGAAATGGTCATTCAATTCCAATTCATGGTTATGGTCACACAAACTTGTCTCCCCCGAACCCGCCATTATCATTAAAAAATGTCCTTCATGCGCCTCAACTTATTAAAAACTTAGTCTCTGTTCAAAAATTTACTACTGATAACTCGGTTTCTGTTGAGTTTGATCATTTTGGATTTTCTGTGAGGGATTTTCAGACAGGGATGCGTCTAATGAGATGTGATAGTTGGGGCGAGCTTTATCCCATCACGACCTCCATCTCCACAAATCAAACCACCTCACCATCAACATTTGAAGCTTTAGCACCGTCTTTATGGCATGAACGGTTGGGTCATCCGGGAGCACCTGTTTTTTACTCCCTTCGGCTAAATAAGTTTATTGAGTGTGATAAAACTAGTGGTTCTCCTGTTTATCACTCTTGCCCACTTGGAAAACATGTTTAATTGCCTTTTGTTGCTTCTAATTCATGCAATTTTATGCCATTTGATATTATCCATAGTGATCTTTGGACATCTCCCGTTTTGAGCTCTTCGGGTCACCGTTATTATATTCTTTTGTTGAATGATTACTCGAATTTTTTGTGGACATTTCCCTTATCCAAGAAATCTAAAGTTTATTCCACATTTCTTGCTTTTCGGGCTTTCATTCGTACTCAATTTGAACGGGAAATTAAAAATGTTCAATGTGATAATGGTAAGGAATTTGATAATAAGCCGTTTTGGGAATTCTGTAAAGTTCATGGACTGTCTTTTCGCCTTTCTTGCCCATATACTTCTTCACAAAATGGCAAATCCGAAAGAAAAATTTGGACCATTAACAACATTTTTCATACTCTACTTGCCCATGCTTCCGTACCACCTTCCTTTTGGCATCATGTGTTGCAAATGGCATCATACCTTCTAAACATACTTCCAAGTAAACAATTGGCCTATCAATCCCCTCTCAAAAATCTCTATCAAAAAGACCCATCTTATTCTCATCTTCGAGTGTTCGGTTGCTTATGCTACCCTCTTTTTCCCTCTACCACTATAAACAAGCTCCAAACCCGGTCAACTCCATGTGTTTTTTTGGATTACCCATCACTTCATCGTGGTTATAAGTGTTATGATTTATCGTCCCATAGAATCACCCTTAGTCGCCATGTCATATTTGATGAAACAACTTTTCCGTTTGCTAAGCTGCATACTCCTAAGTCTCAAACATATGATTTTTTGGGTGACGGGTTGTCTCCTTATTTGGTCCATCATCTGACCTCACAAACAGGCCCAACACAAATACAGCCTACCTTGGGCTCTCCTCCCCAGACTCCACCACACAATCCGGCCCAACCTCATCTTTAGCCCAGTTCGCCACTCCAACCAGCTTCACCACGCCCAGCGACCCGCAGCCTACCTCCTCAGCCCAGTTCGCTAGGCCCATTCGTTGGCAGCCCAGTGCACACCCAGCCAGGCTTCGTGTCTTCTCCTGCTGCTGGTCCACATTCATCAGGCCCACACACGAGTCAGCCCACTACCCACTCTCCAGTTCCGCCTAATCCAATTCCGACCCAAAAGCCCGTTACTCGCAGTCAACGTGGGATATTTAAACCAAACAAAAAGTACGACCTCCATACCCACGTTACCAAGTCTCCTCTACCTCGTAACCTCGTGTCGGCCCTTCGTGATCCGAATTGGAAAATAGCTATGGATGATGAATATTCTGCTCTTATTAAAAATAAGACGTGCGAGTTGGTGCCCCGTCCGCCTGATGTTAATGTAATTCGGTCTATGTGGATTTTTACGCACAAGGTCAAATCTGATGGTTCTTTTGAGAGGCATAAAGCCCATCTTGTATGTGATGGCAAAACTCAACAGATTGGCGTGGATTGTGGCGAGACTTTTAGTCCGGTTGTCAAACCGGCTACTATTCGAACTGTGCTCAGTTTGGCTCTCTCTAAAGCATGGCCCATTCACCAGCTTGACATGAAAAATGCGTTCTTCCATGGCAAACTCAAAGAAACTGTATACACGCATCAGCCCATGGGTTTTAGAGACCCGACATATCCAGATTATGTCTGTTTATTGAAGAAATCTTTGTATGGGCTCAAGCAAGCTCCTCGGGCTTGGTACAAGTGATTTGCTGATTATGTTTCTAATATTGGGTTCTCTCACAACATGTCTGATCATTCCCTCTTCATCTACTGTCACGGTACTGATATGGCTTATATTCTTCTGTATGTGGACGATATTATCTTAACTGCTTCCTCAGACGCTCTTCGCCGGTCTATCATGACACTTCTTGCCTCAGAATTCACTATGAAAGACTTGGGGCCTTTAAGTTACTTCTTGGGTATAGCGGTAACTCGTCATACAGGTGGTCTATTTTTATCTCAGAGGAAGAATGCCGAAGAAATTATCGAACGAACTGGCATGTCGTCTTGTAAGCCATCTCCCACACCGGTTGATACTAAACCGAAGTTGCGTGCTACCTCTAGCAAACCTTACGATGATCCATCATATTATCACAGCCTTGCCGGAGCCCTGCAATATCTCACTTTCACGAGGCCCGACATATCTTATGTTGTACAACAAATCTGTTTATTCATGCATAACCCGATGGAGGAACACATGCATGCTCTCAAGCGCATTGTGCACTACATTAAGGGCACTATGGATCATGGCCTGCATCTATATCCCTCTTCGACAAACGCTCTCCTGTCTTATACAGATGCCGATTGGGGTGGATGTCCCGATACCAGACGCTCGACATCTGGTTATTGTGTTTTTCTTGGTGGTAATTTGATTTTTTGGTCATCTAAACGGAGACTACTTTGTCTCGCTCTAGTGCAGAAGCTGAGTACCGTGGGGTTGCCAATGTCGTATCTGAGTCTTGTTGGTTACGAAACCTTCTCCTGGAGTTTCATTGTCTTATTCAGAAAGCTACATTGGTCTAGTGTGATAATATTAGTGCGATATATCTCTCGGAAAATCCGGTTCAACATTAGCGTACTAAGCATATCAAGATGAATATTCTTTTTGTTAGCGAGAAAGTAGCTCGTGGACAGGTACGCGTCCTACATGTCTTGTCGCGATATCAGATTGTCGATATTTTTACAAAAGGTCTTCCTTTGGTTCTGTTTGAGGATTTTCGGGACAAACTCAGCGTACGACAACCTCCCGCTTCGATTGCGGAGGTGTGATAGAATATATGCAAATCTCTGCAAATATGTTATTATTTAATAGGTGTATAATTAGTTTCCTTAATTATAGCCTAGGATCTTGGTTTGTAAACCTGTATATAAACTGACAACAGTGAATGAAAAGGGGACGGAATTATCTTCCTATAATCACCATTGCCCTAAGACTGCAAATTCATCAACTGTTTTGTTCAGTTGATTTCTTATTTCCTGATTTTTAATAATTGTGAGTATAGTAACAAGATTCATGCACAATAGCGTGTGGCTATCAAGGTTTCTAGTGTAACTTCGATTTCCCTTATGTCAAAAACAGGGTTAACATCCAATGCTTCATATTTGTCGCATCAACCTAAAAATTCGATCTCACTGCCACGTACATCACTCCCGCAATGAATATAGCCCATTTCGATATTTTTAGCACAAGTAGTGAAGATCTAATGAACCATCCAAAATCAATACTAAGACTAAACTACATATTTAGTGATGTTGCCACCGAAATTTCACAAATTAGCATTTTTTGTCAGGTTAATATAAGCAATACGAATAAAATCCTCACAAAAAAATAATACATTTAATATTTTTCCGGGCGCACCCGATCCCAACTTCATAAAATTTGTCAATCCTATTCTAATTTCTATTTCTTATTGCAAATCCAATTGCGAACCATATCAAACATCATTCAAACAAACAAATGAAGACACATACAATTGTATAAAACTATAGGAAATGAGTAGAGCCAATCAATTACCTGCTCAAAACCTCCCCTCATTGTCACCTCTTTGTAAAGCTTAAACAAGTCCAGCACTGTTTTCGCATAGCTCGAACTGTCATTCGATCGAATTAAAGTTAGTTCAATTCAATGGTCATTGCATCATACAAGACCACACACAATAAACAAACAATGTAACCAAGCAACAATAAATAGATCAAAAGTAGCATTCACCACTGTATATATCAACAATAAAAACAGAACATCAACTGAACTATACTACTCAAGTTAAAATGTGGATCGGTGACTCACACAAGACTCAGACCGGCCGAGTCATGCAACTCCCCGAGTTTCTGGTAGAACAAGCTCTGCTTCTCCTCCACTTCAGTGGCTGAAACCACCACTGAAAGGTCCTCGAGATTCTCACTTTTGCAATCTGGGTCATCTCCATAGTTGATCTGGTTCTCTGGTTCCTTCTTCTCTTCTTGCATTTCTTCCAACTCTTCTATAGGGAATGGGGAAGGCAAAATATGGTGGGAAGAAACCTTCACTGTATATAAATGGGTGTTTTTTTCAATCACCTTTTTCATGATGATGTGATGGAAGACACAAAAAGCTTGAAACAAGTGAAAAATTAAAAAAATGGGGTTGGGAGTGTAAGGTGTTGGACATGCACCTAGTGCTGGGTTCCATTTGGGTGGAAGGTGCCTTACCAAGGTACACTTGGTTAGATGTTCATTGGTTACATACCCCATTATCATCTCCTTCTTCTTTTCTTTTTTATAATACTAATATTATCATTATTAGCTCATAATAATAAGGAAAATTGGAATTTATTGATAATAATTATGGTTAATTGTAATGTTCTAAAAATGGCTAGACAAGAGACCGCAGCGAGCAAAGGATAAGCACCCAAAAGCCTACACGGGTTTTTTTAATTATAATTTATAATTTGTAAAAGTTTTCACTTATTCATAGAAAATGCATTTCCAGGACCACCTTCTAGCATTTGCTTAGCAATCAACAATCAACTTGTTTGGTGCTTCAGTAGGATGAAATGGAACCCAAAAGAAGTATTTGTCCCTGTTTGGGCAGTATATTGACTTGGCACCACATTGAATGAGTCTGTCCACTACTGGACCATAAACTCTACAACACCCAGAGTTTATAATTTCAAAGCTTATCAAAACAACAAACACATAATCACATTTCAGATTTAGTGTTGGATAAAAATGTCTTGTGAGAATGAGTAAAAGGATTTTAATCAGTTTATACGAGTTGCTTCTCAATCCATCCATCAACATTGTTGAATGATGACCCCGTGAAAAATTCTATCTGGTCTGGTTTGAGCTTCTTTTCCCAATTAACGCGCTTCCAAGTGTTTGAACCAATTCCAAAGCAATTCACCTCTGCGTAAGTGAAATTCGCCCTAAAGTTTTTAAGAAACCAAACCAAACCAAACCAAACAAAAGGGAATAAATTAGATCGATAAAAAATTTGATAAGTGAATGAATATAACTAATAAAAATTATTCATTTTTGGTCAAGTAACTTACTCATGGCCAACAAAGTCCCAAGCATCCCATCCTTCTGGACTTACAATGTCTGAGAATATCGTGTCGTAAAATACTACTCTTGCATAAGATCCCCATGCTCTACCAAGATAAACATTATTACCAGTCCCAGACACATTGCAAGATTTAAACACGAAACCTGATGGATCATGTTCGCTATTTCGATGGTGTGCAGTTATATAACCTAAGCTCTCAGCGATGACATTTATTAAACAATTCTACACCAAATTAAAGTATAATTAAATTTTTGATAAAAGAATTTCATAATTGTACTATTTATTTAATATGCATAATTACCTCATAAACAGATTGGCCAGAACCCATGATGAAATCTACAAAACCTTCGATACAACAATTATGGAAGAAATGACGACCAACTGAATCAAGCAATATGTATCTTGAGCTCCTAAAAAGCTACAATTATAGAAAGAAACCATGTCTCCTTCTACGAAAGTTGCCACAGCAGGCACTCTTGGATTGTCAATGCTATCGATCTTTTTAAATACATGATTATACGTGTTCTGGAAATTACCAATCAAAGAAATTTATATATTTTAATAACAAAAAGTGCATAAATACATAATAATATGTCATGAGAAAATCTATTATCTTAACCTTGAATGTAAGGTTTTTCACTACAACATTGTAGGCGCTTACGATGAATGTAGCATCCTTGATATTGCCATGATGATCACTACTGACTATCGTTGAATCACTACCTTCACCTTCCAATATAATGTATGGCTTTTCTTTTGGAATTTCAACTTGTTCACTGCACACGTAAATAATTAAAAATAATAAGATTAATGCAATGCGAAAAAACTACAACAATTAAAGTCAAGATCATACTAATTGAAGAGTATATTTTTTTACTTATATATGCCGCGGTGCACAAAAATATGAATCCATTGCAAATTATATCGAGGTACCCCTTGTTTTATAGCATCAGTAATTGTGGTGAAATTGCCCCTTCCACATTGAGACACAATTATTTTTGTCGTAAAACATATAGATAGAGCTTCAGTGCTTAATCTCCATCCTCTAAAGCTGAATAACACAAGAATGGAAATCAAGACGTAGTACTGCATTGTCAATTCTCTCTTTTAACCTTAAACGATTTAAGAGAAAATATTAAAGCTAAATAAATAACACTCAACGAATTGTTATATCAAAAATTCTAAATGTCGAGGAAGTGGGCGAGGAAATGAGTGAGGGGAAGGAGGTGGCGGGATGGGGATCGTCCACCTCCATCGGGATGTGTGTCGTCTTTTTTGGCATGCACATTCCGAGGGAGGTGAACGGTCCCCATCCCGCCACCTCCCTCCCCTCGCTCATTTCCTCGCCATTTAGTCAACCAATTAATATTAGTCAATCAAACAATAAAACTCAACCAATTAATATTAGTCAATCTTATATAGTCAAGTCAATCAAACAATAAAACTCAACCCTGCATATTATTTACATTTATTGTTATGCGCAAATTAATGAATTATATATATTTATTCATGAAATTTGATGTTCAACGTGTATATTTATTATTTACATTACGGATGAGTGTACTATCACAAAGTTGTTGCACTAATGAACATTCAACGACAATTTATCATAAATCACACTTTGAATTTCATAAATTGTTTTTTGCAAATTGTATCAAACGCCTAAATTTGTGTAATCGCCTGTAAAACAATCAAAAATATTACTGTACCAAGCAGAAACATATAAAAAAGGCTAGAAAACCAGATTTTTGCAATTATGTTTTATAGCCAGGATGACATGTCATGATCTGGAAAGAATGATGAAATCTCCAAAAATTTTATGTGTATCTTGAGGTTGTAAAAAACTCCTCTAACAAATGACAATATCTGATTGTAAAACATGTTTACAAAACCTGATTTCCTAGCCTCACTCTATATAAATTAGTGATACAGGTTACATGCTTTATAACATATAAAAATTGTGGAGTGAAATTATGTTATATAAGTGGCACCACAAACATATTAGATTCGCAACCAAACTACTATCGGTGGCCTCTATAGCTCTCAAGAGCGCGGGAATTGCTTTCTTGCTCTCTCTCTCTCTCCTTCCATCAAAGGCAGACATTAAGATTCCAGAATTAGGGTATGAATTCCAGTTCTTGCCTCAGGTACGATTAGGGATTTGATTTATTATACCTTTAGATTTCAAAATTTGCCTTTTTCAAGCATTCATTCTGGTTTTTCTCAGTTAAATATTAAGTTTTTAGTCATGAATTAGAGAAGATATCAGCTTATTTTGTTTGTGTTATATGTTAAAAATTCGATTGATGTGAATCGAAAATTTGGGTTTTAAGTTTTAACCCACCATGTTTATGATTTCTTGTAGTGATAAAGTTCTTGATTTTACTGAGTACATAAGATTAGATTAGAACCACCGCCACCAACTTTGTCACGCACACCGGATTCATCGTTCCCTCTTCAAACCCCTCCATTAGAACCACATTCACCACCTTCTTAACCATCACCAGTGCCATCAGAGTCCACCTGAATTTTTAGCCAACACCCAATTTTTTTTTTTTTTTTTGGGAAAGTAAAAGAAAATTTTGATAAGCAAATGTTTAACTAACACAGCCTACATCGAAATGGTGAAAGGTATAGTAGAGTGCCCGAAATTGAACCTCATGGAGTACAAGATCAATGAACTGGTGTCTATATGATCTAATGAACAATTAGTAATATGATTTAGGGTTGGCATCCAGATAATATCACCATCCTCTGGAATGTTACATACCCAAAAAACTTTTTTAAGAAATGAAAAATTGAAAACTATTGTTCATTTGATAATATGGAATACGGGCGGGTAGAATTTCTCATCGTTCTGTTTGATGTAGCACAAGTGGTTAAAAACTTAAAGGTAAGATTTTCGAGAGAAAAGATGTCATCGAAAAGGACATGATTTACTTCATGCATAAAAACTAGATCCTGGCCGATCAATGAAACCAAGAGCTGTCAAAGGAGAACAAGATGTTAAGTGGGGAAGGGAATTTGAGGGGAAAAGTACCATATATTCAAAATCTTAGACAATGCAGAATCAAAGAAGCTATAACAGATGATTTTCAACAATTTTGGAAATGATAAAAAGGAAAAATAAAACGATTCTTCACTTTGTGAACTAAAATTTATCTTGAGTAATGAAAGAAGGAAAAGTCACATTTGTCTTTTTAGGAAATATAAAACAAGGTATGGTAGATTTAAATTGATTTTATTTAGGTTCAGAATGAGTGGTGAAAGTACAGCTAGGAATAATTTAGCAAGACAAGTGCAAGGTTGATGCCTTTGATGTGTCATAAACAAGATTATTATTTATTTATTTTTAACTTATTTTTTGAAAGGAAAACAAGGTTTTTAATGGAGTTCCTGAACCATTTAAATACCTTTTACAGGGTTTGAACACTAGACTTGTTGTGATACCATCCGCTTTATAAAGTGTCAGATATGATCAGGTATATTATGCATATCCTTCTTCAGCTGAAACTTACTTAAGTATCAACCTTCTATTTTTATAGAGACAATGTTGCTAGATAGCTAGAAATCCCTGATCAAAGATGGAAATAATACCACTGTACACTTGGTTTCCTACATATTTGGACACCCTGAATTCTTATTTATATTGCTAGGGCATTGTGGATACGATACTATTTTATTTATTCTTCATCTTATTAATTTTCGTATCCAAACTGCGTATGGGTAAAAGAGGTTAGGAAGGGAGATTAACATATTGATCCAACCTAACAGATGGATCGATAATGTTCAGTTCTCTTGTATATCGTCCGACTGTCGGTCGAACGAGGTTGTTAACAACCTACTCAAATTTCATGACCTCCTCATGGTTCTATGTTTTGAATATGTATGGGGCTACTATATGCAAAGCCTAAGGCTGCTACTGGAGGTTTCATCTGAATTAGGAAAGTCAATAGTATATAGAATCCATTTTATGGATCATTCATACAAGGAGTAACAATCTTACAGTGGTCAGGGACTGTAGTTATGATTATTGAACTATGTATGTTAATAGATTTCGCCTTATGCTATATTACTATATGGATGTTCAGACTTAGTCTGTGCTCGTATATAGAATTATAGATGCTTCATATGTGAAATTAACAGTACACTGTTTAAAACCTTGATTGATAGAGAAGGATTGAGGAACTTCCATTCAGTTTGTTAATAAGAATCAAACACGTGTTTCACTGTTTTGGGAGCAAAAGCTGACGTGATTGGGTTAATGCCTCTTAGGGTGGCAAATGCAAATTTCAAGAGTCATTGATTTTAGTCTCAACCTTGTATGCCTTAAAGATGGAAAGAATATACCATGTCTGGTTTAGAAGAGAATAGGGTCGATCGATACTTCTTCTTCACCCCCCCCCCCCACTTGTTTGTTGTAGCTCCAAATAAATTATTCTCGTTTATAATCAGTGATATATCATGTATGTGTTTATTGTATTTATAAGTATTGCTAGCTTCGGAATTGCTGTTGGAAAAACAAGGCTTATAAATGGTGATCTTCTATAGGAGTACTTTACATTGCTGTGGATCAACATTTATATCTAATATGATTCTCATAAATAATGTATTCTAGGTCAAAACCCAAGAATGACACTTTCATGAATTTGTGATCACATCTTAAGAACCTTATGAACTAATATGCAATAAATTGGACAATAATGGGTATAAGCTGATCTGCGTAATCACTTCCATTTTATTTTACCATGCAGTTGCATGGTCTTACAGCATATGCGCACCATAATTAACTAAAATCTGCCACCAATGCCTCCACCATCACCTTGGCCTCCTCCAAAACCTCCACCTGATCCTCCCCCAGCACCACCACCTGTACTTTCACCTCCACGGCTCCACCGAATCCACTCCCTGCACCACCACCTGATCCTCCCCCAGCGCCACCTCCTGCACCTTCCCCACCACCTAATCCACTCCCTTCACCACCACCTGATCCTCCCCCAGCTCCACCTCCTGCACCTTCCCCACCACCTAATCCACTCCCTTCGCCACCACCTGATCCTCCCCCAGCACCTCCACCTGCACCATCACCACCACCTTGGCCACCACCAAATCCACTTCCCACACCACCGCTTGCTTCTCTCCCAGTGCCGCCACCTGCACCTTCACCACCACCAAACCCACTTCCTGCTCCTCTACCAGCAGCACCACCTGCACCTTCACCACCATCTTGGCCACCGCCGAATCCACTTCCTGCACCACCACCTTGGCCACCACCGAATCCACTCCTTGCGTCAGCACCTGCTCCTCCCCCAGTACCTCCTCCAGAGCCACCACCCGCTCCTCCTCCAGCAACTCTTCCAGAGCCACCACCTTCACCAACTCCACCACGATTGCCTGATCCACCACCAATATACCTGTGCCACCACCTTGTCCTCCTCCAAAGCCACCCCCAAACCCAGCTCCACCACCCCCACCAATTCCAAGGTCTCCACCATCACCAAAGTTATTTTTCTCAAGCTGACGCCCACCTACTATACTTCCTAATACTACTACCAGTAATATCAACATCATACTTAACACTCCAACATTGCTCAGAAACCTTCCCATCTTCCACTGAAAAATTAAGAACAGAGAAAGTAGAGATGCTTGCTTGCATGGTTTAGAGGACAGATGATGATGCCTACTTATAATGTACCTACTGTGTGAAAGCAAAGAGTGTCAATTAAATCCATGTAGTTGCTGAGATGCATCTCTCACTCTCGCTAATAGACAGATAATCAACGTGTTAACATGGCTTACTACTTTTGGATGGACGGAAGTCCCAATCTTTGGCAGAGCTTCACCACAGCTGTTTTTATCCTTAATTGCTTTGTCTCAATTCTCAATCAATCCCAAATCTTCCTGTCAGTCAAACCGCCGTGTTAGATGTCTATTCCAAGAGAGCTAGGATTCAACCTCTTCATAGTTTTACGCTTCTATTCTTTCATATATAAAATCCAAAGAGTTATAAACAAAGAAATAGTTTAGCTGAAACTCTTTTAAGTTATATGAGGAAAAAATGACTTTAAAGTAATTTATAAATCAGGACAACTTGATGTTAGCCTCGCCTAATTGTGGGCTACAACTTCAGGTAAGAAAGTGTATCTACTGGAGTACAAGCTAGTTCCTTGACTCCCTCAACGACTGTTCGGGTTTGGACTGGGGTTTGGTAAAACGTAAGACTATTGACAATCACCACCAGTTAGAATATTTTATCCCTGGTAAAATTATATCGATGTTTAAAGTAGTTTAGTTGAAGTAACAATTATATATAAGGGGAAAGAAAGAAAATAATTTTTTTAGAAAATGAACTCATTTATAATATTAAAATGCAAATACATGATCACTGTAAGCTGATATTCAAAAGAGACTATTGCTTAATTACAGTATTGATTTCGGAATTACATAACATAAATATAACAATATATTAATATTAGAAGTTATAATTTATTCCAATACTGGCCTTTGTGTATCTTGCAAAGTTAAAATCCAATGAGGTACCTAGAAAAAAAAATTGCTCAAATGACATTTTTTTGAAAAGAAAAACAAAATGTTGACAACTGATGTTTTCAAGAAACACTCAGATTAAAAGGGTTATAACAGTGGAGTGCGCAAAAGTGTACTTCATGGAAGGATCCATGACTGAGTACATATATGATCTAACTAGATCAAAATCACCAACCTCAGGAAAGCTTTATTCCTCTGTAAGACACTGCTTATATTCGGTTAGACACAGTTCTCTTTTTAAGAAAGGAAAACAGAAAACTATTATTCATTTTGTAAAATATAAAGTGGAATATGGGCAGGGCGTAATTTCTAAAAATTATATTTTAGTGTAGAGTAGTTAAATTAGCTTGTGAGGTTTTGGTGGGAAAAATGCAAACCAAGCGAAGATGTTCGAATCGACATCCTTTTATTCCTGCATAACCATACGAACTAGGTCCATAGCCAATCAACGAAACTGCGTGTTGTCAACAAAGAGGAGACCTTAAGAATTTGATAGTGGCATAGGGAGAAAGTATTACTAACTAATTGTTAAATGTTTTGGTGGTTGGCAAATGGAAATTTCAAGAGATTTAGCCTTTTACTCCTCTCAGACTAGAGGAATTCATTTATCTGGACATAAGTACATTGTTTTAGGTTAAGAAAATGATGAAGGTTGATTGCTATTATGGTTTTTGTTATTCTGGACTCATAGTGTGGCAGCTTGGAATATATATTATTAATCTGATTTTAGGGGTCTCTGATATACATATTTTAGGTCTTTGGCTCTTTGCCTAACATTGGAATTATTCTTGAGAAAGCAAGGCTTAGTAAAACTTAAATTTTACATATATGAATCAAGCTTTCATGTATATATTATCAAAATTTTATAAGGAAGATTACATAGGTTTTACGAAATAATGGCTTTTATTCCAACATCTTCTCAATTATTATCTCCTTATTCCCTTGTATACATATTATGCATGCATGTGCATGGTCTTATTACAACTAATACATGTAGAAAAAAACATTTAACTAAAATTTGCCACCACTGCCTCCACCACCTCCGTAGCCACCACCACTACCTTTTCCTCCTGATCCAACACACCCACCATTGCCACCTCCAGAGCCACCACCTGATCCTCCGCCAGCACGTCCTCCACCTCCTTGGTCACCTCCAAAACCACCACCACTACCTGATCCTCTACCAGAGCCACGTCTTGCACCTTTACCACCACCTACTCCTCTCCCAGCACCACCTCCTCCACCATTATCTTCTCCTCTTCCAGCACCACGTCCATTACCATATCCACTACCATTTCCGTTGCCATCGCTTCGACCTGACCCTGCACCAGAACCACCAATCCTCCTCTGTAACCACCACCACTGCCACCACCTCGATGTGCCCATGCACCAGAACCACCACCATCACCCAACCCACGACCTAATCCACCTCCACTACCAGCACCGTCTCCTCTACCAGACCCACCCCCAGACCCAACAACAGCAATGTCGCCTAAGCTTCCACCAGAACCAATGCCATTTCCAAAGCCTTCACTAATTTCAGAATCTCCACTGCCACCAAAGTTAATTTTCTCAAATTGACACGCACATCCAATACTCGCCAATAGCATCACCAATACCACGAACACAATACTTGACACTGCAACAATGCTAAAAAACCTCCCCATCTTTTCACTCAAAACTAAGCAACAAGATAAATCAGTGAATCTATGCTTGCATGGTTTAAAGGACTGATATAGAACCCTACTTATAGTTACTGATAATGTGTGCATGGAGATAGGCTACTAAATGCATGTAATTGAGATTGGCTACTCATTTTCACTTAGTGATACACACATAATGAACATATAAACAGAGCATCACCATTAGATTTGACACATTACCATAGCTGGATGGTCCTTTAATGCATCACCCTAACTCTTAACCAAACCTATATTTTCTTCAGTAAGTTAGCCCACTAGTTTTTACTAGATCTCTAAAGTACAGTTTCATTTTCTCCAAAAAACCAACATGATTTTTTTGATAGTTTCACTGTTTTAGACAAATTTGGTTATTGAGCAATTAAGCCAAGAGATATGATGCTCAAACACGTTTACATTAGTGAAGGAAGATACACCCACTGCATGAAGTCATTGATCAGGACATCTTGATGTGTAAGTAGCCCAAGCCTAACTGTGGGGATCCAAACTTCATTAAGCTAGTTCTTTGGACAGACTTCCTCAGTCTCACTATTGACTCACCATTAATTAGAAAGTTATGAAACTTGGCTGATGTTGAACATTTCAGATGAAGTAACAAAATCTGAAAGAAAACTCATTTTTGATTCACTTTGTGAATCTAATGCTCATGGTGGGGTTGGGTTGTCAGTGACTTACATTGGATAATGCATGGGGACTCTATTCTTTTTGGGTCTCATTAGGACCTAGTTGGTGAGATGTTTGATTAAATTCAGGAATGAATCATGAATCGAGAACTGGTTATAGCTAAGTTATATCTGACCTTCTGATAGGCCCCCTATTCGTTTCACTTATACTAGGAGGAAACATGCCAATGCTGAGAAGGGACGGACTGAGGAAGGACTGACTGAGGCTAATGCTGAGATGTTGAATGCTACTGCTGACTAGCTGAGGAATGCTGAGATAATGCTGAGGAATAAATGCTGAATGCTAAGCTAATGGCTGGCAATAAATGCTGAATGCTGAGCTAATGCTAAGGAATGAGCTAATGCTGAGGAATGAATGCTGAATGCTAATGTTGAGGAATGAATGCTGAATGCTTGGAATGCTGAAGCCAATGCTGATGCTAAGAAGGATGGAACCAAGTGCAAGGTTGGGACCAAAGGCTAGGGATGAGTATAATAGAATGTTGTAACAGACAGAATATGTTGTAACAGTATTGTAACAGAATATTATGAGAAGTATTATAAATAGAGATAGATTAGAAGAGAAAAGATTCATTCATTGATTTGTAAAAGTGTTACACAGAGCTTGTGCTCTAGGAGAGTAGCCTTCTCGAATTGGCTTGTTACAAAAGTTCCTAATACAATTCTTTCTATCAAATACAATTTCTTTCCTGAATTTACTTCTAGCAGAATATCTGATCTGGCAAATCTGTTACTACAATCTCTGCAGTCTTGTTGCTTGGATTGAATTGCTTTGCTTCAGTGAGAGGAATCTGCAGGAAAGAAGACAAATCTAGGTCAGATCACATCACCTTCCTACCTTCAAGGTTTTTTTTTTTTTTTTTTTTTTTTTTTAAATTCTATTTTTAATTTTTTTAGTTTGGTGTGTGTTTTGAATCATACATATGTTTTTCTTTTTGGGTCTCATGGGTACATATGTTTTTTTTTTTTTCAGCAAAATGCCAAAGTGGAATCTGAGAAGACATACTTATGAATTTGAATACCTTGTGGAGTACCTGTCCCCTTGAATTGGTATCAAATGTGTATCTCATGCCATACAAACTCCCTTGATCGGTCTCTAGTTGATCCAAGTATTATGGTCCAGGCCTGGCTTCAAGGTGAGTTGCTGAAAAGAACTTCCTTTTGTTCGTCTATGAAACTCATGCCTTGTAGCCAATCAATAGAACTATAAGTTGTCAGTAAAAATCAAATTTCTCATTGCTTCCATATAACCTGAAAAATGCTGACATGGCATGGGGAAAAAGTACCATATATTCAATTGTAATGGATGTAAAAGAAAGTGACTTAAGGTACAAGTTCTTAGTAACTGCAGATGTTGGAGTCCATTGATGTATAACAAGATTACTGACATAACATTAAAAAAAGAAGCTCCACGCATAACTATCAAATCAAGTAAAATTTTTTATTATCTACTCAAGAAAAACTTAATACCACCTCTCATATTTTAACAACATAAATTTGTTAGATGACCAAAATATTATCACCATGCCTGATTTGTCCATAGATTGAACTTTTCACTGAGCCAGTGAAAATGAGGTTTTTATTTTTTATTTTTTTTCCTGCTTTGTAATTAGACTAGTGCCACGAACTTTTCCTTGTAGCTTGACATGTCATCTGGGTTGTAGGATCTATGATAAGTAGTACAAGAATGTTGAGTTGCATGAACATGACAGTTTAACAGGTAGTGAGAATATCGATAAATGTATAGGGGCAACTTTGAACATTGACTAAATAGCCAAGTCATATGAAATTTAAGAAGCAAGAAATTCAAGTAGTTTAGCTCTGACAATTGAAGATGGATAAATAGCTTGTCACCAATTTTCAGCTTCTGGTTCGCTTCATCTTCAAATTTTTCCCGAGTGCTCCATGGGGAAAACGATCAACTTCTCCAGAACTGGTGCATTCTCAGAAAAAAAAACTTATGCTCCTTCACAAATCCACTGAATTGCTCCATCTAAGTATATTTGAGGTGAGGAAACATGTAGTCGGAGCCCAACAACGAAGAGTCTCCTATCAAGACACTCAGTCTTGAGATCGATTTTAGTACTGCAATTGGTGGCAATGTTTACTTGAGTCCTAAAATATTCACTTCTTATTCATCCCTGAAAGTACTGAATGTTTCCTGCACCTTCACAAGATATACCCATGTGGGTACACAATAAAAATACCTACTTCATTCCACCTGCCTGTCCTAAAAATCATGAAACTGAGATTTATCACTTTGGACTTTGAAGATGGCCAACATTGCGAAGCTCTGTTTTCTTCTTGTTCTTCTTTAGAAACTGTACTACCAGATGCTTGTAGGTTTAGCAGTGTCAACAGACTAAAAATATCTCTTCCTCAACTTCAGAACCTTGCCCTGATACGCATCATATCACTACATTTATTTAGTCTCTTGAAGGACTCATGTTTCCGAAACAATCTTATCAAACTTACTGAAGATCTATCCACTTAATAAGGAGTACTCTGGAATCTAGCATTCAGATTATTCGAGTTCTTCAGAATGCTGAGTCTTTAACTTTGAATGATTCTTCGTTCCGGTACCTAACTTACCTATTTACGTTTTGTTTTTTTTTCTTTATTAGCAAAACCGACACCAACCTGTAGTTTTATTTTGATGATTAACTTTCATAATCTTGCTTACAGTTACATGGTCTAAAATTAGAAGAGATGCTAAAGCAAAGAGTTCAAGTGCAATTTTGCTATCTCAAATGGCTGAAGTTGGAAATTTGGTATCACGACAATGATCAACGCTTTCATCAAGTACACCCCCAAGATCAAAACCCTCATAATGAACAATAAATTTATTAACATTCTCCAAATAGGGTACCGGATTAAGTACTGAAACCATTAAAAGAACTTCCCCACTTAATTGATAACCATTTGCTATCACTGGGAGTCTGGGAGTTGCTTATCATCTACAATTAAGGTGATTGGGTTTGCACCAATAGAACCCATAAATTTCCTTTGATTTTACTTTAACTTGAGAGTATTGCATGATCACTCGTAGAAAAAAAAATCTAAATACAACATAATTTTTTCGGTTCAAATCTTTAAAATTTTTTAGACTGGTCATTCCATTGTCTTTTTCTTTATTGGATTGGTTCTACATTAAGTTTTAACGCTTTCCTCATGTACACCCCCAAGATTGAAACCCTCATAATGAATAATTGTTCGGTAATCACTTGACAATAAGCATTTTATTATTGCTAGATCAAATTTGGGTTATTTAAAGTTTTAACTTTCAATTAATGGAATGAAGTGTAGAGATTATTCTAGATCTGGCGTTACCCAAGAGAAGCCCAATTCTAGCCAGCCCGCTCCCATGGCCTGTTTTCACAGCCTTGGGGGGCGAAAATATGATTTTGCCCCTCTTTTTAACTACATTCTCAAAAAAATGTTTAAAGAGAGAGGGCAACATTGTATTTTTGCCCCCAAGGCTGTGAAAACAGGCCATGGGAGCGGGCTGTGTAGGCCTGATGACACACTGCCTCACCTCAAGTTTATTTGAATGGAAAGCTTTACAGGATTTGCGTAGGAGGTTTATCTTGTGAAGTATATATTGGAGAATGCACCAGTTTTGGAGTTAATCATTGACACGCGAGAGGACAAGGACAACTATTCGGCATAGGCTTTTTCTTAAGTGCACCGGTAAAGTGTCTGGTATCTTGCCTGGTGGCTACTAGGCACTTATCTCAATGCAATTCTACGGTGCTTGATAACACCAGGCAAGATACCGTGCACTGAAGTATTACTCTTCAGCATATGAAGAATACAGGATGACGAGACTTCGTGAAGAGTTATTCATACATCCGCGTGCATCATCATCAGTTAGAATTCATCATCATCAGTTAGAATTTTGTTCAAGTAGTCTCAGTGAGCGATAGATTTTCAAACTTCTTATATATATGTATGAAAAACTTGGGCCTTTGTTGGACCCAGGCCTAAAAGCCCAAAAGAGGTGTCTTTAGGTAAACCAGAGAGAACAAACAATACAATACAACACAACAGAGTTGCAGAGCGAGCGAGAGAAGTGAGAGAGATGGAGGTAGCAGACGAAGGAGTGGAGAGATTGGTGGAGGACTCGAAGGACTTGCAGCAACAGAGCAAAGCCCTCGACAAGCTCACTGACCGTGTCGAAGATCGTCAACTTGATTCCACCAGAGTCCAAGAGGTGAGGTATTCTTTCTCTTGTTTTTCTTTTTGAACGTGAAAACAAGGTTTTCTAATTTATGTTAAAATCTCACTTAATTGTGATGTTTGTAGAATACCCATTTGAGATTTGATGGTTTTGATTGATACCCATTGGATAAATTTTTATGTTCTGGCTTAATTTGATATTACGATGTTCACAACTTCACTTCACTTCACTTCACTTTGTGGTATTCTTTACTTTCTTGATTCAATATAGTATCTGTTGTCGATATTGGATTAGGTTAGGGAACGGGAATCGCATGTTTAGTAAGAATGGCTTTATTACAAGGTAAAAATCTAAAATTTTGAGGTAGATTGTGAGGAATAATTTGGAAAAAAAGAAAAAAGTAGAGAAAGGCTGAAATTTTGGTGTTTGGTCATATGCCCACGCAAATGAGTTGAAGAGTGTTCCAAGTTCAGTTCTAGGGGAATAATTTCCACATTCTTCAACTTCTGCGCTGGGGTGATGGATAAGATGGAAACCCAATGTGTGAAGTTAATTAGAGTGGTTCTAATAAAGATAAGAACTTTCATATCCTGAAATGGGAGAAAGTTTGCATAGTGAATGAGTTTTTAAGGTAAGGGTTGAGACCTTTAGGAAGAAGTACCGACCCTTGTTAAAGAAGTGGATTTGGAGGTATTAAAGAACCAAATAGCTTGTGGAGAGAGGTTATAGGGAGTTGGATCCCAAAACACTCAACCAACAATGACTTATGTAACTAACTTGTGGGAGAGGATTTATTATAGCATCTCCAATCATCCCTCTAAAATAGCCAAAAAACTATTTTAGGAGTTTTATAGAGAAAATTATTGCTCCAATCATCCTCCTAAACAATCCCCTATAATAACTCCACATACAACTTTCCCTTTAGGGTGAAGTTAACCGTCCCCTATATCTCATATAATAATAAATATTTTTAATATTTAATTTTATAAATTAAAAAAAAATTAATAAAAACATAAGAAATCCTCAACTACCTTCCCCTCTTCTTTAATTAGCCAAATTATACTAATTTTTCAATAATAATTATTAATATTAATTAATAATACAAATTTTTTTTAAAACTCCCAAATCTTTTAATTAGTCAAATTTAAATTAAGTTGAAATTAATAATAGTATAATTAAAAAAAGTATCTAAAAAATAGTATAATTGAAATTAATAATATTATATATTTAAGTTGGAAATTAATAATAGTATATATTTAATAATATTATGATAATATAATTGAAACTAATAATAGTATAATTGAAATTAAATTGGTATAGAAAAGTTGAAGATATATTAAAATAATGATGAAAAAGTTAAAATAGAGGATGTGGTTGAAGTGGTGAAGAAATTGGGGGACTCCTAAGAACTATTTTTTTGTAGAATTAATTTGGTGCTTTATTGGAAGGGAAGGGAGATAAAATCAAGTTTTGGGTGATGTGTTAAGCTATTGGTTAGATCTAACTTATGGGTTTGCATTGGGGGTAACGTGTACTCCAAGAATTCGTGGTTGAAGTTTTGCAAGTTATCAGAATTACAAGCGATGTCCTTGATGTAGCCATCCACATCATGAAAATAACAAAAAAATCTTGACAAATTAGTTGAAAATTATGGGATCAAGGCATATCCTAGGTGCATGACTTTTTCAATCCCTTGATAGGAGAGATAGTGTGCTGAAGCTACTTGTTTGGGTTGTAGCTTATGGATGAACAGGATAAGGTCCCTTATATGTGGTGTTACCTTGCTTATGAAGTTTGGATCCATTTTATTTACAGTGACATGAGTTTTTAGTTGTTGGAAATCCATAGCATGGAATAGGTAGCTTGGAAGCTTTTTCATTCACTTGTGCCCTGCACGGCTGCACCATCTTATGAAGCCTATAACTTGAGAGGAACAATAGAACCTTTGACAAAATGACATGGTAGAAATATGTCAATGCAATAGAACGTGCGTCTGCTTTGGTTTTGGAGTATTACATCTCCTCTCCTTGATGGATTAGAATTGAGTTTATTCTTTCGAGTTGGAATGGCATCCTTTGTATTGCTGAAACGCACATACTCTTGTACTCTTATCCACTTCTATCTACAATTCATCCCTGGCCCACAAGTTCTTCCCCCCGGTTTCTTGAAGGTTTATCTTATTAATGTTATAGTGAGACTTTAGTGTGGGTTATAAGAGTTTGGTGACTGGTGATGTGAGTTGTAATCTATATTGTTCTTTTACAATAAAAGGATTAACTGTTGCTTTGCATGGTTTTTCCTCCAGTCATAGGAGTTTGCAACTATATATGTGGCTGATTCCATCGTTCTATGTGTACTTCCAATGATTATGATGTTTCCACATAAGAAAGACTTTTCTTCGAGAAATATCATTTGTTCTTTTGTTACTAATTGGAATATTTGATAGTCTGAGCGCTAGCTAGAATCTAATAGAAAGGTATATGTTTGCTTTTCAATAGAACTAACAGGAACATATCATTGTTTTTTTTTATGAACTATACTGTTTATACTTGTTTCAAACTTTCAATTGTTATTCAGGGTTTTATTTGGAACTAGTCTAGTTGGTGGCCCAATTTTATTTGAAATTCTTTGTATACCTAAAGATAGAATTGGAGAATGTGAAAAATCATGGAAGTACCTGGAATCCTAACAAAGCCATGCTTAATTATTTTGACCTGGTCAACCGTTTTCTCACATTGATTGTGCCCTATAGGCGATGGCATCAATATCTTCATCTGCAGAAGCTGACAGGAATGCAATGAGGATGAGGTTAGCCTTTTACTAATAGAAGAAATTACCTCATTCAAGTAGCAGAACTGTCATATTTTGATCCGAAGTTGTTGTCTGTGCCAGCATGAAACACGAATCTCAAAATTGAATGGTTTATGACATACTCGAGAGTTTGGTTTATGCTTTGATTTGTTTTATTGGTTTCCGCAGAGAAAAAAAATTGGCTGCTGTTAAGGTCAATGCTAATGAAGTAGACATCATTGCTGATCAGCTAGAGGTTAGATATAGTTTCACTCTTTATATACACTGTGAACTGTTGCTTGACATAATTTGTTATTTGAATATTGTAACAGTTGGACAAGAAGGTAGCTGAGAGAACACTGCGGGAGCACAAAGGTGATGCGGTTGCTGCCATTCGTCATTTGCTTTGCTAGAAAGTTTTTTGTGGCCCTTATTCTCGAACCGTGGTTTCATGCAACATGTTGGGACAATTTTGGAGTCGCAAATTGAGACATAACATTCGATTAGCCGAATTATTAACAGAATATGTGAATTGCCCTTTTGGTGTCCTCTTGTATGTGTGACTTGCTTGAGCAATTCATATAGTGTGCTATATTGTCAAATTAAGAGCATCCATCTAGAGTAGAATGTACTAAAGCCTCAATTATAGTCTAAAGCTCAGTCAGTTTTTGTACCCTTTGGATGGTTGCGCAGCAAGTTTCATTACCATTGAAAAGTTAAAATCATCCTTTCTACGGTTCTACCTATCCGAAAGGCGAAACTTAAAAGAACCACAGGGTTAAGGCTTGAATTGCAAAGCCTAGGCAAATGTAGAGTTTCCAGAGATTGTTAACAGCCTGTTTCTCTAAATGACAAGGATTTTACCATTTGGTAGGGTTGAATAAAAAACCAACCAAACTTAATAAATCAACCGAATTGATAAAAACCGAATCGATTGGTTTAGTTTAAAAAAATTCAAAATCGAATTGGACGGTTCGGATTTTGGTTTCGATGTGATTTTAACCGACTAAACTGAACCGATCGAATATATATAATAAATAATATGTATTTTATATAAAAATAATATAATATGTTTAAAATAGTCAATTAGTTCGATTTTATTTTGGTTTTAATCGGTTCAGTTTGATTTGCATAAAGTAGAATCAGTTCAACTTTGTTAATGGTCGATTCAATTTCGATTTGAAAATTTTGAAACTGACCAAAATCAGTTTAGTTCGGTTTACGATTTAGGTGAAAAAACTGAACTGTCAATATTGATGGTAGTGTTGAAAACTGAACCGACAGTATTAACAGCAAAATCACTCATAAAAAGATTATTGATGAAATAGACAATCCTATCATTGAAAACGGTATGTACAACAAGGATGTTTAAACACGACATTTTCGGAGATTAATGACATCCTCTCATACGAATAACAAATGGTTAAATTATGACTACTGTCTATGAATCAAGTTACCAGAACCACAGGAGATCAACTGTCTGATGTATTCAACCTTACCCGAAAGACCTGCAGAATCAACCCAGCTCCTCCCAACATGAAGAACAGGTGCTTGCATTGAAGCTGATGCATCTGCTGGTATTACTGGGAAAACAGAAGCAAGAACACCTATTTTCAGGAGCCTTGACTTGAACCATGAGGTTGAAGTTTCAAGTATTCACACTATGGGCCTCTTTGCATGATATCCGCCTGAGATGTCCGTGATGCCTGCAACTGAATGGAATACTGTCTTTGTAAATCTTTAAGCTTTTCTAGGAGTTCCTGGAATGATGGTCGACACTGTGGGTCACTGTTTTCTCAAATTAAAAAATTTCCAAAAATCATTTAGTTAGTTATCGGCAATAAGCAATCAAATGCAAATACACAGCAGCGAAGAAAAATAACATAAAAATCAGTCGGTATCAAATCAGACCTGTGCCAGCAGCTTTCAATTATAGATCCCCATTGTGGGTCAACGTCGTTCGGGATCTCTAGCCTTTGGTTTATGAAGCCTACAGCTCCAATTACCTGATGGATTCACCACAAATCATCATTATTTTTCTCTTGTTTTTATTAAACAGTCCTTTTCACAAGCTTAATAAATAAGTAGATCACAATTCAAATTCAGACAGGCAATTAATAGTATAATAAGACGCAGTTTATTAGCAAGCATAATACCTGCATAGAATTTAGATTATCCCAGGGGATCTTCTCTGTGGCAAGCTCCCATAATATTACTCCATAACTGTATACATCAGACCTGAAATTTGGCACATCAAGAAATAATTGGTGATCATTAGGTTTAGCAAGTAAAAAAACTCACTAAGAAGACTTGGATTCCATATAATAAAAAGATGGAACCTACTTCTCATCTGAAGGATCATTGCGAATAACCTCTGGAGCCATCCACTGGGGCTGCAAAATAGTTAACACATGAGACTTTTTAACAACTGCATAAGTATAATTGTTAATATAGATTCGTAACTGGACTACTGAACTATGGCCACATTCCAACAGATACATTCATGAGGTACAAACTTTGTCACTTCAGTTCAGACAAAGCAACAATACATACCGTCCCTTTGCCCGTCTTTGTTGTCTCATTTGTTTCACGCTTGAGACGTGAAAGACCAAAATCTCCAACCTGATGGAAAAATGAAAGGAAGAGATAAATTAAAAATATATATTACAAGAATACTGCTACCAAGTACTATTGAAATGGAAAAAGATGGAAGGCAAACCTTCACAGTCAAGTTTTTATCAACTAGCAAATTTGATGACTTTAAGTCACGATGGATGATAGGTGGATTGCAATGATGAAGATAGTTCATTCCGCGCGCCTGTATACAAGTCAGAAAAGGAAATCATTCACAGTCGAGGCTTTTTGGAAAGAACTATGTCGAAACTCTAATGTGTAAGAGAAAAAACTAAAGTGAAAAGACTCTAACATCCTTTATATAAGCTTGCAAAAAAAAAAAATTTAAGGAAAGAGAGAAAGGACATGGCATTCCGGGTACAGAACGAAGCACCATAACTGATATCATTTCATGGCAAAATGTTTTTTCAAAAGTAAAGAACACGTCAATAACAAAGGAAGGACTCTCAACTGAACAGACCATTTAATAATTGAAGTGGGTTCAGAAGCAGCTCCATTCACTTTGGGTAGTCGATGACATTGTCATGCATTGACACATCTTCTTGTGTGCTACAACTCCCAATGGTTTCGAACTCCCTTAATTCTAACTCTTGAGATATGTGGGAGTTTTAGCACTTTCCACAGATGTAGTCCACTAACCCCCAAGAATATTGCGTAATTCTCTCTCTTGCATCCCTTAATTCTGTCTCTCTTTCAAGTTATGGAAGTTCCTTTCAGAAACATGAGGATGCAGAACAGGAAGTGGAAGACACTAGCTTCTAATGAGAAGCATGTGTTTCTTTTTGTTTGACCCTCACCTTGTATTGGGTAAGGGATTTGTTCAATCTAATGGCTACAACCAGGATATGATATTCTAATGCTTATATGCAAGATATGATATTATCTTTAATTAACAACTTTTTTACAGTAACAAATAATCATTATAAAGAATAAACTAACGAATAGCTTATTTGTACAATATTCAGAATGCATCTGTATAGATTAGACAATAATGCAACATAGAAATCATTATCAGATTGCATAACTTCACACTTATCGTCACGTTTAAATTAACCAATGTACTACTGACTACTGTCCTTTTCATTGATTTAGGCACCTTCATACAAAAAAAAATCAACTTAAATAAACTCACAATATCCAAGGCCATGTGAACACGCCGTCTCCAATCTAATTTTGTTGTGTTTCGCTGAAGCAACCGAAATAAACTTCCCCTGCATGAATAATTGGTAAGTGGAAGCAACACAATATAAACAGGATTACATCAATCAAAACTGAGATGCTAACATGCCAGATAGTTTCAGAATGTTGCAGAACAAAAAGAACATATATGTCACGGTATGTAACCAATATCAATGTTTTCAGAAGTGGAGAAGTACCGTGGTAGAAATTCCGTGACAATGCAAAGACGTTGAGGTGAAGTAACGGCCCCCATAAAGAGTATTATGTTTGGGTGCCGAAGTCTCTTCATAAGTGATACCTGCAAACAAAAGAAAAACACCACAACCAATCATGAAAAGGAAAGGGACCAAAGTGCATACCCTAAAAAATGAGTATAAATAAGGTTAGAAATATCTGCAATGGTGCAATATTATTATCATGTCCCTAAGATTCTTAAGGGGAAATTGTGAAACAAGAAACAAATGTTCAAAATTTATGCTTCCTAGGGATTTCCATAAGAGACTCCCCAAACACTAAAGAATTGCATATCTATTCACATCCCATCCCAACGTTTTTGCTCTATTGATATACAAATGTCCACATCTGATTTTTTCTCATGCCTTCAGCTGACCAACAAGTCTCCAACGTATTCAAATCAAGTGAATCTAAAAATTTAAGAATTCTCTCCCTTTTAAGAAAAAGTTGCACTGACAATCGCTTCAGATATGTTAGAAAGTGAAATCAAAAGACAGCTGAACTGAACGCTTAAAATAGCAGCCCTATACTGGATTCAAGAAACTTACCTCTTGTCTGAAGTTAAGTATAACATCCTCTGAATATTCTTGCTTGGAGAATACCTTCACTGCAACATCCTGCAAATTAACAAGACATCATTCAATCCCATATGCAGTATCTCTCAATTAAATTTCTAGCAAAGCTGCAACATATAAAGTGATTTATAAATATTTCATACATCCAGTAAATTTTTAATAAAATGCTCGCATGACAAACATTATTGTCAGTATGTTATTGGAACAAATTTGTTTACATGTCTTACACCAGGGTACCAATGACACAATTGGATGGAAAGGAGTGTTGAGAGCACACAAAGTACAAGTATGCAGTCTCTTGAATGCTTTTGAAGTGGAGTGGACTGCTTAAGAAATGCCTGGAACACGCAAGTTTTATGTAGAGTTGAGTCTCATAGATGGGCTGAAACATTCCAGAATTATTTGGAATGGGGTAATTCCACTAGGAATATCACTGAACTGGAAGGAATTAGTAATTAAAAAGTAGAGGATAATATTTGTATCAACTATCAAGTTAGGTGACTTGTGGAAATTCAACCTTAAATTTTTAAATAAGGTAGTGGGTTCAAATTTAGCTCCAGATGGGATACCGTGTCCGAAAATTTCTAAGTTTCTAACCATATCTAGTGTGCCATTCAACGATGAAAATTAGGTAGGGAAACTTTTCGAAATGGTGTTACAGAAGATGACCCTCGTGATTAGGAGAACACCCTGAAAAACCAGCCTATATTGAATTTTCCTCCTTGTAGATAGCCTACTGTAGATTCATTATTTTATAGACAATCTCCCTACCTTTTCAAACCAGTGCCTCACAATACATTAATAAAAGGCAGGAGAAGAACATAAACATACCGAGCCATACCATAGACCATGATATACCGTTCCACAAGAACCTGCAGTTCATTAATGACATAATTAGGATGAGAAGAACATTTAAGAAGCGTCAATGGGAAAGTTCATGAAAAGGGATGAATCTAAAATCATGCTGCTATGATTTCCAGTTATTAGCATTAAAGTTACAAAGGAATAACTTGTAAAGATAAAGATAAAGACGAAACTTAGCAGCAAATCGTATTCTATAGCAGCATAAATAAGGTGCAGATAGAATCTGCAGAAGATGCAAAGATCACTACCTTGTCCAATCTGTTCTCCGATTGTCAAGTCCTCCCATAAAATTTCATAATCTAAGCAATCGGTTTCCATGTCAACTTTATGAACAGCATTACTGCTCACACTACTGCTGTTAACATTGAAAGAAGAGGACCAGGACGCTGAAGCCTCATTGTGGCCTGACCTGTTGAATTCCCCCACGTGTGTTTCTGGCTTCGCAAAAGATTCAGTACTTCTATGATGACCAACGTCATTTTCTTGATCGTGATTCATCCAGGGGTAGCCAAAACGGGTGGTTCGTGCTTCTGATGCATCGCATTCATTACCTTTCCATGGCCGCAACATCCCCTTCTTACCAATCAATGCCTCTGCCTTAGAAGTTATGATTTTGTGAATCCCAGCCTTCCCTTCACCCTCATCACCAGAATCCCTTGAAGGCTTGCCTGGATATTTGTCCTCGTGTCCAGCCTGAGAAAAGTGACCAAAGGGAGATGGTGGCACATGTCCTCTAGGTGTGCTAGCTCCACTCGAATTAGCATCTTCCCTATGGTCAGGAACCATATCTGAGAAACCTTGATCTGATGAGCACTGACTATCTCCACTCCCACCTTCACGTTGCATACCATTGTCACCAGTCCACATTCTTGACTTAACCTTGTTAGTCACCTTTGTAGCCTGTTTGGATGGCTACAAATGTTAAAAGGGAAGAAACAACACAAAAACTATGACCAGTAATTCCAGGAGCAGTGAGAAACAAAGAAACTTTACCAGATTCGATATTTTTGATGCAATTGCGACTTGCAGTGGTTGATCAGGGATGAGGCCAAATTTAGTTGTCGAACCACTTCTAGTGCGACCAAAGCAGTGATCACCATCTGAAGACTTTGAACTAGGAATTGATGTTTGCACGTCTTGGAAGGGCTTCGAATCACTTGATACACAAATAATACCAACCAAACTGCCATCATCATCATAGAATGGAGTATTAGTTGCCACTGCTACAAACCGTTCCCCTACCTTATTCTTGACAAGACAGTGACCAGTCCACTTTTCTCCCATCATTATGCGATGAATTATGTTATATGCTAATTCAAAGTCCTGAGCATCCGTGAGGAGCTCAGTTGCATCCTGACCTAGAGCTTCTGATGCAGAATAACCATAGAGGTTTTCAGCAGTTCGATTCCTGTAAAACCATGTATTTTACACACAAACACAGACAGAAAATGACAAGCAACTGAAAAGTTGAGTTTCTTCATTTAAGACTAGCAATAGAGATTTGAATGAAGAACACTGGATAGTGATTTGAATAGCTCAGGGAACAATAATGATCTTGGGCACTGTAGTGAATCAACTAGAATCAATTCTACCAAAACTGAAGCTATCTCATTCGCATAAGTTTTGAATAACCTAAGTCAACCCCACTCCCTTGCAAAAAAAAAAAAGAGCGTGCAAGCAGTGCATGCAAAAACAAACACAATTTAACCGCATCCCCACATGAACAGACAAAGTAGTTGATCAACAATGACCTAGTCAACTCAAGTAGAGTGAATTCAACCAGAAATCACAGTCAACTTAGTAACTCCGTCAACATAAAGTTCAAATCACCGCATGTAAATCACAATAAAACAACAAACTCGATCAAACATAATTAAACCAAAAAGCTGAATTTGTTTCATTGAGAATAGTAAGAGATGATTTCACTAAAAGCACTAGATAAGCATCCAAATTATAATCTTTAGTCCTGGAGTCAACTCAAATCCACCAGAAATCAAGCTCAACCACAAACCCCATGAACATGGCAAATACAACTTAACATGAACAGTCAAAGTAGGCTTTTTTTTCATTAAGATAGAGAAGAAGAAAGGTGAAGTCCTTGCTAGTGAGATAATTGCATGGACTACATAGACACTTAATATTGCAGATAAAGTAGTTAATGAAAGATGACTTCTAGTCTGTAGTCAACTCAAGTATAGTGAATTCAACCAGAAAACAAGGTCAAATTAGTAACTCCATTGGCATAAATTTCAAAACATTGCATGTAAATCACGATAAAATAACAAACATGATCAAACTCAATTAACCAAAAAGCTTAGTTTGCTCCATTCACAATAGGAATAAACATAAGCACACTAGATAAGCATCCAAATTGGTGCAAATTAGCAATCTTTAGTCCTTTAGTCAACTTAAATCCACCAGAAATCAAGGTCAACCACAAACCCATTATCAAAAGAACAGTAAAACCCAAATCACCCTAATTTTTAAACAAAACCCAATCCATTTTACTCTTGTAGTCAACTGACTCAAATTAGATTCTACTACAAATCAAAGCTCACCTCATTAGTATATAATTTGAAAAACTTATACAAATGAGGAAAACAACATACAAAACACTAAATCTCATTTTGCCTATTCTTATAACCAAGCAATCTGAATAAAACTGAATAAGGAACTAATGAACAAAAAGCTCGAAGAACACGAACCCGAATTAAAAAAAACTTACCAGTAAATTATCCTGCCACTGAGATCAAAGATATGAACTGATTGACCCATGGACTGCAATATATTCAAATACTGCTTATCAGTGAAGTTCACAGCTGCGGGACCATTAACACCATCACCACCACCTCCACCACTGGGGTTCAAAGAATCACCACGGCTTCTACTCTCCCTCTGCAAAGGCGACGAATGCCTGAAAGAAGCCGAACCCTTCTTCCAAGACCCTGCTCCTTCAAACCCACCACTTCCCTTTCTCGAAGAATTCAATCTTGATCTCTGAGGTGATAAAGAGTGAGATCTCTGGCTTCCACGCTCGGATTTGGGGTTTCTACCCCCACCACCAATAATCAGTTTTGACATCTCCTGCTTCAGGTGAGCATGCCCTGCTTCAAGCTCCTGGATCTTCTTGAGAAGCTCTTCTGCTGGTGGGGTGTCCATGGTTACAGAAATTAAAGGATACCCAATCCAATTGGTTCACTAATAAGTAGTAAAATGAATGAAAGGAATAAAATTTGTGAGGTTCATGAACATGGATGTGTGCGTGTCTTCTTCTTCTTCTTCCTCTGCTCTGTATTCCTCTGGCTCTGCTCTGCCTTTTCTCTCTCTATGTGTCTCTGACTCTTTCCATTTATTTCAGGTTTTATTACTGGAAATGGGGTGGCTTTAGGGGTTCATGAACTCTCTCTCCTTCAATTTTTTAATGTCTCACTTTTCTCTTCTTTGGTTACTTTCTTTGCTTTTGGTTTTTGTGTGCTCCTATTGGAGGGTTTTTTGGTTTGGTTTGGTGTGGTTACTGTATCTTTCTCTCTCAATTCAATCTGCTGTTCTTCTCATAATCTCAAATCCATCTATCTCAACCAGAAGTTATTATTTATATGTTGGGGCCAAATTTTTTTTGGCTGGATTCAAGAAGTTCACATTGAAAAGTGTTTTATCAAATAGTTGGAACTCACCATTTTGTCAAAGTCGCACAATTGCCCAAGACTGCTCCCTCCTTATCTCTACTTACTTGTAGAAAAAGTTTAATTGAGTGATGATCTTGGGTTAGTTATAGTGTAAATCTTAGTTTGGGACCCATAAGTTTGGGCTCATTTGTAAAGGTTATATTATATACACAATAGCGTGTCAGCTATTATCATAGTTATACATTTTTCACATAGCGTGTACCTATACAGTTGATCTATAGTGTCGAGCATTGGCTCCAAATATATCAAATGATTCAACATGCTTGCCTTGACGATCTTCGTTAAGATTGGACCTAATGCCTAAATAATATAAACTTTATGCCCCAATATAAATTAGCGCAAAACCTAAGAGCTCAAAGTGTACATAAAGTGAAAAAAAAAAAAAAAAAAACAGTCATTAATTGAGTGTTGATCTTAGGTTTTGTTATTGATTTGATAAAGCTTCTTAGTTGGTGTGATAGTTACCTGTCCAAAAGGCATAGTTGTAAAGTGGAAAAAACCTATGGATTCAAGGCAAGTGTTTTGGATCTTTTAGTGCTCATGGTCATGTCCATTAAAACCAAACCAGAAGGTTTAACACCATCTAATTTTTCCTTTTTTTTCTTAGATCTAAAAAGGAGAGGACACTATCCATGATGAGGTGGGGTCTTCAAACAAGTGGCGGTTCCCATAATAATGGAAAATTGAGCAAAAAAATGTTTCTTTGAAACAAAGAATGTGATTTCTCGAAAAATGACGAAACTTTACGAAATATTTCTTTATTTTGAGCTACTAAAATTTATTTTGAAATTTGAAATATATATATTTTTTATCGAGCCAATCTCAATTTTCGTAGATTTTAACTTGTTATTATCTTAGTTTAGTATTAAAAATTTATTATATAAGTAATTCTTATATAATTTGTATGGCATTACGAGTATTGTGAAACTCTTTATATAATACGTAAAAATTTTAAATGCTTAAATTATATTAATTATTTCAAAATTACACTCAAAATCTTTATTTTTGTACTATACAATTGAATATTACTTAAAATCACGTAAAAAATATTTACCTGGAAAAACAAAATCAAAATCCTTGATTGAAACTACAAACAATCAGAATAATTACCATAGCAGGGGAAGAATCTTCACTTCCACTCTTACGGCATTTTTAGCTAAATTTGCTATAATTCATGGTTGTGGAGATAAAAGCCTGTTGAATTTTATGGCCAATATTGAACTCAATGTTTCGGACTTGCTCTGACATTTTTTCAGAAATTCTAGGGAGCGAAGGTAAGGCAGCGAGAGATGGGTGTCCCTTTCAAGATAAGCAAAACCAGCTCGAGATATGCGGCATTGCTTATGTCGATGGGAATGGGTGGTTATACCCATCCCTCACACCTTACCCTCACTCCCTAGAAGGGCTCGACATTTTTATAGGAGAGTTTCTTATTGTCGAGGAAAGAGATGAGGAAACGGGCGAGGGAAGGGGTGAAGCCACTCATTTCCCTCAAAATAAGTGAAAGTGCGTATCTCAAGACACCTTCACACAACTCAAGGGGGGATGAACGACTGCATCCCTCCCTCACCCGTTTCTTTGCCCACTTCCTCGCCATTTAGAATTTCTATTTTTGAACTCGTCTAAATGGCGAGGAAACTAAGCGAGGGAGGGGGTGCACCCCTCCATCTCCTTCGGATTGCGCGCTTACTCTCCCCTCCCTCGTCATTTAGAATTTTGATAGCTGCAAATGATCCACCATGCAAAAAAACAAAGGGGACCCTCAACATGATTGATGGGAGATCATCTTCATTACCACCCTTACTTTAGAGACAAAGTGACGAGTAGAGTATACGGAAGATTTTATGAAAATCATTTTTTTTTCATAGATGAAAATTAGTAAGCCTTTATTGATGTTCTTTTTAAGATGAAAGTGGGGAAAATGCTTATTATGTTGTAATGATATGTTTTTTTTTTCTATTTATCAATTAAATCTAAGTGCCAGTTTTTCATGAATTAAATCTATGAAAATATTAGAAAATCAGGTTTTTACAAACAATATAATAGGTTTGTTTAATGAGATTTTTTCGTTTTCAATTTAGGGTTTTGAAGCTTTGGTTCAATTGGGGAGTTTCGATTCCTATAAATATATTTAGACTAATAACAGTAACAAAATTTTACTCGAATTCTCAAAAAAAAAAAAAATTGTTGTTATTAATTTTTAAAATAAAATTACAAATATTGTACATCACTATTTAATTGCCCCTTCTCTTTTGAAAATTCTGGCTCCGTCACTGTGTGCATATCCCCCTATGCACATCATGTAGTCAATTTGAAGTAGTTATCAAGACAACTGCCATTTCAAAAAAAAACACACACACGCACACATACACTCTTTTAGTTTCATAACTTAAATTGGAGAATAAATGTTTAGTAAAATTTTTTTTTACCACTAATAGAACTTTTTAGACTCAATTGCTCTCACAAGAAATTGACCACTAAAAAGTATATTTCATTGCTTGTCATGCTCATGTTCTACCCTACAAGTTTCAATCTAGTGATAAAGAGACTGAAAAAAACAAATTGAAGATCAATACTTAGCTCTTCTTCAGTCCTAATTTATCATTTATTGACTCTTTTTTTAGGTCATAATCAGGGCCCTCTAGTTCCTCACGTATATATAATAGAATCATACTTAGTTTAGGCTTAAGTAAACTCACCTGCCCAAAGGTCCTTCTAACTGCAATTGCAGACTCTTGCATTAATGTTTAGGTAAGGAAACTGATCATCTCCATGGTCTATGGAGGCAGCTTCATCCCATGAGCAAGTCAAACTCATGTTCCTTGTGATTGCATTAAACAGTATATTAGACCGGTCGAGGAAAGGCGCATACGTGACCATGCAACATGTGTCTTGCGTCGCTACACTACATGGACCCTTTGATTTGGACAAATATGTAGCGTCAACAAGCATGGAGATCGTTGATACATGCACCAGTCCCCCTCCCCAGTGACAGTAACTCATTAGCATATTCAACTTGGACCAAACATTGAAAGAAATGCCTGTTGATTATGCAACTTGCAAGGTTGAACGCTTTGCATCTAACAACTTGCAAGGTTGAACGCTTTGCAGTGTATTTGCATTTGTTCTATGGTACTTTCTTTTTGATAGCTTGTGCATTCTTGTTTCTGTGCTATCCACAAGAACATAATTAGCAGTGAAGGAGCAAGTTTGTGTAACTTGTGTTTGTCCCCAGCCATTAACCTGCTTGATGGCTGTACCATCTTGTTTGCCATCGAACATAACTAGCAGTAAAAGTTCGACTTCAATTTGGTTTCATCTCCATCGAAGTTATAAAGTAACAAAGACAACATTAACGTAATAAGAAATCAGCAAAACAAAAGATACTATTAACCAAGAAATCTTACCTGATCAAACCAATGGAACGGGCAAGCACAAAGAGTCCATTCAGATATCCAATCTCATCAATCTCTGGTTTGGAGTAACATTCCACTTCCAGGAAGAAAACATTGAGAACCAAGTTGCCAATGGTAACCTGGTTGGATGGTTACGTAGTGATTTAACCGTCATGTCTTGAATTCTATACCCACCGATAGCACGCTTGCCTTTCAAAAAACAAACATTGAGGACCAAGATGTTTGCCTTTGACAAGGTGTATGTTTCCCAAACTTTCTACTCCAGTAATAAATCTTCCGTTTACTTCCTTTGGTAGGGCAATACATACTAACATGCGCTTGAACTATCGAACTCTATTGGATGATCTAGATCCAACCAACCACGACCCAAAGCGAGAATGATAACACTAGACCAAATGCCGACATAAGAGAAGTGTCTGACATAATATATAATGCATATTGACAACGATATTGTCTAGAAAAAAAGCTTCAATTAGGGCCTACAAAATTTTGACTTGGTTAGGTTTAAATGTGCTTATTTCATATATATATATATATATATATGTATGCATTTTATCACTAATAGTCTCTCCATTGTTCAAAAGTGGAAACATGGACAGAAACGAAGAAAACAGTTGATAGAAACCTGGAAAAGCTTTTTCATATTTACTGTACATACAAAATACAACAAAGTGAAGCCAAGCCTTGAACCAGCAATCCAGTTAAACAACTACAATGACAGTATTTGCAGATCTGGGTGCTTCTCCAAACCTCTAGTATCGGGATGAGTTCTATCATCGTGAAGGATGAGGACCTTCAAAGTACCTGATTCCCTTAACCATGCAGCCACGACAGCTCCCGATGAAATAAACCGCCCAAGATTACATTTGGCGACATGGAAAGGAGCTCCCATCCTGATTAGAAGAGACTCAATGACACGGCGTAGAGTGCTATCTCCGGTTACTTTGCTGTGTTTGCCCCATCCCGTCAAAATGCTGTACAGAACAAACACAGACAATCAGAGATTAAGATGCTTGGTCTTCTGTCATGTGTAAGAGTTTTGACGCACTTACGTTACTAACTTGGGCAACTCATGGCCCTCGTAAACGATGGAGCGTATATTAAGTAGCCATGCATGAAGCATTGCTTGTGCTGCTCCAGACGACATTAAATGCAAATCCAAGCAAGAATCACACCACGCATTCTCCCATACATGACGCCTTTTTCCTTCAAGGACAACCAGCTGGGCCCCTTTTTTCTGCAATGTAAAATCAAGCAATTAGAATCGATACATCTTTTCCACATTTTAAGGTTATATGAAATTATCAGAGATGGTAGACTAGACATGAGGTAATACAAATATAAAACCGTCTTGACAGGACTTGTACAAATATAAATATTTTTCCCATCTTTCGGAGTATTGATGAATGAAAAACACCAAGCTGCACGAAAGGTGTGAAAACAAAACTGTATCTTCAATAGTCAATGTGTTCACTTGAACCAAATAATATCACGTTAACCCACAAGTTCCACCACTGTACAACAAGGATCATGCACCAACTAGATGTAAACAATAACCAATTACTTAAAAGCATGGTTAAGAACCTAGGTTACCTGACCAAAGTGCCATAGCATGTCTGTCAGAGCATTATAAAATGCAGATGCCGTTGGGGAGTCCATTCGCTTCACTTCATCGAACAAAGATTGAGCTTCAAACCATACACTTTCCTTATATCCCATAAGAAGCCCATGAGCAACACCATAAACTTGATTGTCAAACAACCGGAGCTCTTCCAACAACATGGATGCATCTTCAAATGAATTGCAACGGCTGAGCAGAAATAAAATGCATAAATGAGGAAATATATGTGCTTCAATTAGGAGCATAATTTGGTAACTGAGAATAAACAATTATCGCTTGTGCCCTGTTTCAAATATTGGATTCAGTACCAGATGTATAAATTCTATGCCCGAGGACCCAAGTTCAATCTTCTAATATCACTGAATTAAAGAAAATTTCAGAAAATTTAGCTCAAATGTGACACATTGCTGAGCCGCCTTCAGACTTAGAGGTTTCAACATCCTCTTGCAACTCTGTCCTACTCGGAAAAAAATTAGATAAACCCTCTAAAGAGCTTGCCAAGTTCAATGCCAAATTGGAACTTGATAAAAAGCAGCTTTTCGAGTCTGCTACTTTAATATTCTATGGTCACCTGGGATGCACGGACTCGGATACACGTATTGTGTCGGACACGGATACGACACGGCGACTCGACAATTTTCAAAAAAATACGACTCGACGACACGGTCAAACTTATTTTTTAATATATTTTTTTTGTAACTCATATGAACATAAAATCATAAATAATATTACTGGAGAATCCAAACATATCAATAAAACATTCATTCATTCAACATTACAAATGCATCATCAAGTCAAGCTCAAGTCATACTCATAAAATAAAGCATAAGTAACATAAAAACTCATATTTCAAATTTATGGAATTATGTCAAACACTTGAGAGACATTAAAATAAGTGAGAGACATTAAATAGTGGAAAGAAAAGATTTGATACCAAGTCACCGAAATTATTGAAAAACAATCAGTAAAAAAAATTAAAGCCGACCCTAAGCATGAATTGAAAGGGATGAGATGATGGGGTAATAAGTTAGTTAGGTAGTATACCTCTGCAATCAGGAAAGAGCTTGATGAACCAAGCATGTAAGCGGACTCCATTAGAAGAGCTCAACCAGACGTCTTCATAATTAAGACGGAGACGAGCGGGTGTAATTGGGTAAGACTTAGAAAGGCTAGGGAGTACGGGGACATATACCAATTTCTCCTGAAAAGCCACCAACAGCGCCACCCCTGCCACCACTATCCCTCCCACTCCGTAAAACAATACGCTCACATACGAAACCATCTATCCCTAAGTATTTTCAAGAACAGAAAGAGCTAACAAACTTCTGCTTCTGCTGGAATCAGATGTTGAAGAAGAAGATGGTGACAATTGGGGGAACTCATTCCCTTTCTCGGGTATGAAATTGCAAAAATCTAAGAGGGTGAAGCATAGATCTCTCTCTTACTGGATGGATCAAGATGAATAAGAGCAAGAGAAAAAAAAAAAAAAAAAAAAAGGGTATCTACTGAGGACGACATAGTCTCCTTCCTGCAAGCTCCCTCTCTATCTAGCTCCGTCCAGCAAACGCCCTCGATCTCTCCCTCTCTCTCTAACTTTGTCCAGCAAACAGCCAAACACCGGCTCGATCTCTCAGATTGTCTTTGGTTCGATCTCTAGGACTGTCTCAGCCCTCTTTTCTCCCCTCTTCTCTCTGAAATTTCTAGGGTTTGAAATCTGGGAAGGATCGATCGAAGAGGATAAAAAATGGAGGTTATTTGCACCCAACGTGTCTGGACCGTATCCAAGACGAGTCAGTGTCAGTCAACGAACTTTGACTGTTGACCACGTGTCGGGCGCGTGTCCGTATCCGACACGTATTTAATACTTGATACGGGGATTTTTCGGAGAGTCGGTGCATCATAGATGGTCACTACTCTCTATCCATCCACAAAAGCACCATATAGCATATGGAGCTAAGTACCAACTAGTTTTCCAGATTTCTCTAGTGTATCCATCAATCAAAAATTTGTAGTACATATTTCTACTAATCTCAGAAAACAGTAAAAAAGCCAGCCGACCTGAACTATGTTACCTTTGAACTTTTCCAATCTCCAAACTAATTTGAGTTAGTGACCTAAAAGTGAATTAAAAATTTCTTGAGGCTTGTTACTAAGAATATTCTTTTAGAGAGGTTTTCTAAGTCTTGATAAATAAATCTGTGGCCTGTGGGTGAATAGGCAGACCCCCTTACATGGGAAATGAAATTATTAGTCAAAAGGTGCCCAAAGTTTTTTTATATACCAACACTCCTTAATGTTGACAGACTAACAATCTTGTTAAGTTTGCAGGGGAGCAAAACTTTTCCAACCTAAATAATGATATGGCAGAAATTTTAAACATGGTGAACTTGTCCAAACCTTCCACGAAACCAAAGTCCTTTGCCACAAACCCTAAATCTAACAGTGCCAATGATATTAAGGGCATTTTTTTATAATAACCACGGACAATAATGAATGAAAATATGCAACTGACAGAAAAAATGTGATAGCACGCACATGCCATGTCACGTCCTAAAAGGGCATGTGCCTCAATTGGTTTGATCGCATCAGGCATTCTAGCTAATCAAATTAAACTGTTAATATGCCAAACCATCTTAGAGTAATAAGGTTTGATATATAGGAAGAAACTCTGCTTGCATTATTCAATAAAAAAAATATTGGGATACAAGATATTGCACAAGGAAGCGTACCTGCAAGCATTCAAAATGGCAGAAAACGTGACCACATTTGGTTTTATTTTCAGTTCGTGCATTCTGTGGAAAAGACCCAACATGCATGAGAGTTCTTGAGACTTCCCTTGGGGATCTTCCTTTGTAGAATGCACATTTTCTGCAGCTAGTTGTGCAAAGAACTTCATAACCCTATCATCTTCGTCATCATCAGCCTTTTTACTTTCATTGGCACTAATGAGAGCCATACAACTTGAGGATTCACTCTGAGACTCATGAGGCCCATTGGCAATGCTTTCTTGATGTTGTGCAAGTACTGATCGACCAAAGGCGTCAATAATAGAATTGTAGGTAACGACATTAGGTGGTTTTCCTTCCCTTGTCATCTCGTCTAGCAGAGACACGGCAGACTCTATCAGTCCATTCTTACACAAGGCATCAATCAAAGCACTGTACAAAACGACATCTGCCTTCAGTCCTGCCTTCTTTAACTCTCTAAAAATCCCCATTGCCTCTTGATAAAAACCCCCTTTAGAGTACACATCAATCAATGTAGAGTAAGTTAATAAATTAGGAGAAAATTTTTCTGCTTTCATCTCGTTAAATAGTTTCTTGATTTCTTCATACATCCCTTGTTTCCCATAATTCCTCAATAGTGCATTATAAGTCACTACATCCTTCTTAATCCCAGATCGTTCCATCGCTTTACAAACACCTATAGCTTCCTGAAACCTTCCTAAACTTGTGTAAATCGCCAATAACGTATTGTACGAAACCCTATCCAATTTAATACCCGAATGCTTCATCTCATCAAATAAACTCAAAGCCTCCTCTAATTTCCCAGATTTCGCACACCCATCAATCATAGTACTATAAGTTACAACATTAGGCCAAACTTTCTTCTCGGACATCTCGGTCATGATATCGAATGCTAAATCCATCTGCCCACCTTTACAAACTGCATCCAACAGTGTATTATAAGTAAAAATATCCTGATGAATCCCTCTATAAATCATCTCTCTAAACAAATTCCTTGCATCCTCCCACAACCCGCCGCGACTACAAACAGCAAGTAGGGAATTAAACGTAATTCGATCAGGTTGAACCCCATTTCTCACCATTTCATCAAAAATCTCAACAGCTTTACCAAACTCCACACCCCCTTTAGCACAAGCATCAATTACAGCATTATAAGTTACTAAATTAGGCTTCAAACCAGACATTTTCATTGATTCAAACACCTTAAGTGCTTTCTCACAATGTCCACTTCTACCATAAGCACTAATTAAAGCTGAAAATGCATAAACTGTATTACCATACCCGTTCTGATTCGCGGTTTCGAACACATTCTTAGCAAGATCAACTCTCCCCAACCTTCCAAGTATACTAATCATAGAACTAGCCAACTTCCCCTGCTCATTCCTCTTCTGCTCTCTCTGCACCGCAAACTCAAAACATCGAACTGCTTTCAAACACTCTCCTCTATTCCCAAGCTCCCTAAGCAAGAATCCATAATCATCCGACCCGGAAAGCTTGGACTCGTAACTCTTCAACACAGACTCAAGGGCATTCTCGTCCTTTTCTAACCTCTGTAGAGCTTCTTCCGCAACAGAAGTGTGTCTGCTGAACACCGCAGTCTTCGGACGCCCGTAGTGCATTTTAGAAACCATCCTAGTTGATCTCCGGCCACTGAAGTCCGCCCCGAGTTCGGACTTCGACGGCGGGAGCGGTGATAAAGAGGGAAAATTGGGGGTTTGGGATAGTGGGTTTGGGTTAGAAGACGGTTTCGCAACATTTCGAGTAGATGGAGAGGCCGAAGACGTTGAAGAACCTAAAGAAAACTTGTGAGACTGAGCTTGAGAGTGGGGGGTTCTCCAGTGCTGGTTTTGGTGGCGGTTTTGAGGGTAAGAGTGGTTTTGGTTGGTGGGTTTGGTTGTAGTGATAGAACAGTGAGGTGGAGTTGAAGACGCCATTGAAGAGGAGCTTTGATGAGAAGCGGAGATTTCGGAGAAGAAGAAGGTGAGAGCCGTCCGTCTCCTCTTCAGACATTAAATGCGTTCAACAATCTTATCGTCTCGTTTAAGTGTCGAGGAAAACAACGAGGAAGACAGCGAGGAAATCAGCGAGGGACCCACAGGGGAGAGAGAGCCGTCCATCTCTTTCGGGATGCGCGCTTGAATTTTAACGCAAGCATCCCGAAGATTCAAACGCGCATCCCTGATAGATGGACGGCTCTCTCCCTCCCTGTAGGATCCTCGCTGTTTTCCTCGCCATTTCCCTCGACAATTAGAATTTTTCCTCGTCTAATGCCATAAAATGTGATGAGCCACGTTATAACCAAGGTTGGTTTTTTTTTTTTATTATTTAAATCCCTTAACTCTTTTCATCTCATATGTGATTTCATCCGTCACAAGTTTATCATTAAATTCGTACACCATTATCAATAACCAAGAATTGTGATTTCATTTTTAGAAGTGATTTGATTTCGATATTCTTAAAAAGTTTTGTTACATGTAGAAAAAAAAAGTCAAAAATGTAAAAATTTTCAAATACGAATTTACAGTCCTTGTTTATAACGTCGGGGAAGTAGGTTAGTGTAATGAAAAGGGTGGAGTACTGGATCGGCGTGTTAGGTGTGCTTGGGTTGATGTGGATCTGGAAAAGGGTACCACGAGAGGGAACGGAATCTGGATATGGATAACTTGGGTGGACTTGAATTGGTACCAATTAAATTGGAATTAGACCGAAATTGAAGAAGAAAAAAAAAACCCAAATATGTTGTTTTTATATGCAAATATCTAAAATGGGTAATTTCGAACTATGATAGATTTCTTTTAAGGTGGAAATTTCGAAAACTATTTAAATTCAACTTTGAAGCAAGTGGACTTTATTTTTCAGGTCCGTTTGGTAGCGTGGAAAATATATATGGATTAAAATTGATTTTAAAAATTTTGTTTTTAATAAATACTTATCTTTACAAAAAAATCAATTATATAATGTATAATACAATCTGATAATTGTTTATTTAATAATTTTAACATGTTTTTGTTGGTGCAATGATTGAAATGTTAACATTTTTTGTAAATGACTTTAATTCGATACTCTTGGAGCTCACATAATTTTTTTATTTTAAATGCAATTTTATTAGTAATTGCAAATATTAAAAAAAATGTATTTAATAAAAACTTATTTACAATCCTCTTAGTGTGTATGACTTTTTTTTATAGCTATTAACAATTATTATTTCTTTCATCATACCTAACCCTTACTTTTTTTTTATTTTCAATGCAGTTTTATATGTAACTGCAAACATTAAAAAAAACGGAATTGTTTGTTTGCAAGTGGTATAATACTTACATAAAAAATATTTGAAATTAATATCTAAAACAATAACTATATAATTTAATGAAAATATATATCATTAGCAAACTCGTACAAAATTTGAGGCTCACATAAACCATTTGTATTGGAATCTTATTATATATGCAAATTTCATATTTTTAAACTTCAACTAGATATTTTATCTTAATTATTCTGTGATTTTAGTTATATATTATTGTTATTACGTTCATTTTCCCTTGCTAAGGTTATTGATATTGTAATCTTATTTTGGCTTTAAATTGATTATACTGGATTCAATTGATATATGCAATGTATTTTTAGTTGTATTTTTTATTAGTTACTAGCTCGGGTAGAAAAAAAAAATTTGCTCCACCCTTGATAATTACTATTATAACCTAATAATTATTTATCATTTTGCCTCCTGCCTAAAATCCTGAGACCGCCACTATTTTCAAGGGGGCTGAATTTTCATGAGAGTTGAAAAAACTAGCCACATGTAAATTATTTTACAGTCGTTAAATAGACAACCAAACAACAAAAAATCACCTGACATGGGATTGAATTTCATTTCCAACAAAAAATGACTATAATATTATAATGGGCTTAATTTGTTAAATATCTCAATACAATTTTTTCCCCTTGTTTAAATCAGGTTAGATTGTGAGATTTCTAATGAGGGTGTTATTTTTTTCAACCCCATTTCTTACTAGAATCGCGGCAAAATAAAATAAAAATAAAAAGGCTTTTTGTTTTATTTTAAAAGTGGTTTTTTTAATTAAAAACACTCCAAACTTACTCCTAATTAAAAAAATCTCTAACAAACCAAACACGCAAATAATTCAAAATATGTGACGCCGTGCAACCCTATGAGTATTCTTCGACCTCTGATGTGTTTTAACTTTTAACTAGTCTTCCTCTCACTCTTCTCTTTAACTATCTTTGGTCTGTGAATGATTCCTCTATGCTATATTTTTGTGAAAATTTACCATCTCGTCTAATGACTAACTTGTTAATTTGTTATTGTCAAAATGACTATCTGTAATCTTTTTTTCATCATCAAAATGACTAGCTCTAGTCTTCTCTCTCTTTTTTTAATCAGCTGACTAAATTGAGTTAGTTTGGAATTGTCAAAAAGACCAACCCTAGTCATTTTTCGATGCTTGAAATGACTAATCTGGGTTGTTGAAGACGATGGAAGGAGACGAAGTAGAGATCGTTAGAGATGAAGGGCAGCAAGAGATTATAGAACCCTAAATTGGTGGAGATGGTGGAGGGCGTTATGAGAAGAGGGTCATGATAATTTTTTAGGTTTTTCATCGTAAGTTGTTGAATTGACTATTTTATTTTATTTTAGGGTAGGGTTTAGGTCAATGAAAAGGGAATCTTTAATTTAGTTGAGCGTGTGGTTTTTGTGATTTTAGAAAACCCACGCTCTTCAGGGATGTCCTCAGCGTCGAGGAACATGTACTAGGGTATCTTTCGTAACTTAGTAATTTTAGTAAAACATTAGATGAAAAAATAAAAACAGCCTTCTAGTAATAAGTAAACCTGAAATACTTCAAACTGGATGTAAAATTTGTCCAAGGCTGGGTCCTTGTGTCCAGCCCACCAATGTCGAACCCCTGGAGATCTTATGCATGGATTGGGCTTGGTTTGGACATAACCAAGAATCTCAGTTGCATGGAGTAAATGATGAAAAGTTGCTTGAGCAAGATGACATCTAATTTCGTTTCCTATTAAAGATGTAGAATAGGAATAATTTTGTCATAGAAAATTTGGTTTATGTTCCGGTATCTGAAAAATAGGGAATGACTTACATTGAATATTCTGAGAACCAATCAGTGTTCTAAAAATTGGTCTAGGCGCTAGAAGGTGGAAAACCGCCCAGATTAATGCCTGGGCGGCTGTCTGGGCGGTCTGGGCAGTCTGGGCGGGTCTAGGCGGGGTCTAGACGGTCTAGGCGGGGTCTAGGCGGTTTGGGAGATTTTTTATTTTTTATTTTTTAATAAGGTTGATTGTGTTCTTATTTTATTTTTCTTTCCTATTTTTTAGAAATAAAATATTTAATTATTTTTTTAGAAAATCTCGGGATTGGGCTTTGATGATGATAATGATGATATGTCTAAATGTAGCGAATGATGATTACTTAATGGAATTCTCAAAAGATCTGCCGGTACAAATTTTACTAATGTAGATTTTATCAAACATAACTAAGGTTATTCATGCAATTTGAAGAAAAATAAAAAAGTACACAAATTCAAATTTATATAAAGTACCCATCATGACCAACTTCAGTCATTTGAGTTTTAATAAATTTTGTTCACGATTGTTAATTTTTCATGTTTTTAAATTTTGCATATATATATTGACATTAAATTGGATGTAATTGATAAGGTATTATGCTTAACTTTTGTAAATTATTAAAGTTATAATACAAAACCTAAAACCGCCTAGGCACCTGCTCGCCGCCCGCCCAGCGCCTAGCGATTTTTAGAACACTGGAACCAATTGCCTAAAAGAGGAAAATCGTAATCTATGTATTAACTTTTAAGAAATGGCTCATGAGCCAATGGGGTACCAGCTTAGCAGTTCATCTATAGCGAACGAAATCACAAGTCCGGAATCCAAACCTTATTGACGGCAATCTAAGGTGGGAGGAGTTAAGGGATAATAATAATAATAATAATAATAATAATAATAAATTGGTTCATGAAAAAGCAGGCGCCCAAACAGATTTTTTATTTTTTTATTTGATCATTGATCATTTTTATTTATTCAATAATACATGCCCGATGGCTACATGATTGACCATAAAGAGTTAACTAAATCAGGTCTATTGGCTACAATCTTGTTGCCACTTAATATTATCGTTGCCCCATATAGCATGGAGACTTTCTTTCACTCCGTTCTGGTCCATATAAGTAACTACATTCAATACTCGAAGGCTTATCAATGGCAAAGCATATGTGCTCCTAACAATCGGACCAAAACTCACAAAATCCTAACTGATGAGTTTCGAAACCAAACTCAGATAATGTGAGCCCTACATGGCATAATATCGAATACAACCCAATCATGGATGGGTAATGATGATATATAAAAACAGTCACACTCCAGAGCCGTACACGTGTCATGATAATCTTGAGGAATTACAATCTTAAGCGTCAGCCCAATACTGATCCGACCAAAGTGGTTCTAAGCCTGCTAACAGGGAATTTTCCTCCTATAGCACGACTCATAATTAATGAGGGATCTCTACGAAGATTTTCTTCTTAAATTACGTCTACGATGCCCTAGTAGAATCAGAACTCCTTGCACTATAAATAAGACATGAGATTGATAAGTTACAATTTTTATGTTACAGCATTACATTTTTCTCAGAGCCCTATTTAATTTTAGGATCAAAGTATCATCCGTCACTCCACGATGTGACTCACCTGTGTTTCTTATGTGAGTCAGATAATATCCTCAGCGAGATCTCCTCCCTCGAGTCCCAATTATAGATTCAATGAATAAATAAAGTGAACAAAAACGAATGAAATCTATCCAACTCTATAATCTAATTTACAATCTACATCCATCCTAATCATCTGACTTTAGCAGAGGTCCTCGGCTCATTCCTATTCATTTTTGTAAGCGGGTCGGATTTATACGTATCAAATTGAAAGACAGATAGAAGAGATGGAGATGGAGATGGAGATGGAGATAGAGATAGAGATGGCTAGTCGGATGATATCATCTGCACCAATACTCACGGATCACATTATGATTGATCGATGAACCTCTATATCAATATCTGTGCTTGTTTTTAGATCTTCTATAGTTCGTTCATCGTCTCTTCTGCCCAACCTACCTATATGCGATACGCACACTAGTACTCTATGCTTCACTCTTCACTGACTTTGGTTTGCTTTCTTTCTCCATCAACTGGAACAATGTACATCACTCTACCTCGGGCGTTTCCTCGCCCCTTAGAATTAGCGATCATTACTCTATCATCATGTCAATCAGTCCATCAATCAATCTCCATCAACTCTCTCACACACACACACTCTCTATCATTCAAATTGAAAGGGGACACCCAAGGATAAGGTTGTATGTGGTCTAGTATTTGTTTCAGTTCTGAACAAAGACTTCAGTGGAGGGAAGGAAGACTCTGTGCAATTTGTTACAGTTAAATTTATCAGGAGGAGCATGGCTGAAAATGTCGACACGTATATTAGCAATGGGACCCTAAAAGGAATTTTGTTCATCCTTCTGCATGTGCAAATTGCATGCCTTGACCCCCCTGATGTCTGGTGTTTAGATATCTAGTCTAGTTTAGATAACTAGTCTAGTTTAGATATCTCATATATCTGAAGAATCAAGCACAGTGTTTGATATAAGATTGGGATCATTAAACATTTGTATGCACTAGTACCACTTGCAACTGCAAGGCATGCAAATGCAATATACATGATACAGTTCAACATGTTTACTAGTCGGGGCTTATGAGACATCAATCGCAGGTGTACTCGTTGTATATGTAAATCATAATATAAAAAAGGCTTCAATACGGTCTGAAGTGAGTCCATGCTTAAACCACTATTTCATCCGTAAGTCGGACATCTAAGCTGTCAGGATTAGTATCGTTGGTCAGAAAAATCAATGTCTTTCAAGAATTTTCTAATGGTCTCAAAACTCAATGTTCCCTTTTGAAAAGTGTTCAAATGCTTAGCATTTATATTATAGGGGGAATGTTTGAGCTCTTGACTGTGAGGACGTATTGCCTTCATTGCATAGTCGGCCCAGACTGTACCGGTAGCATTTTTATTGTTTTCTTTGCAATGCGTTTCAACTTCAAACTTATATTTCCATCGATCGATAGCATCGAACTAGTCTTGAGCAACGTCCTTTCAAACGTTCCTCCCCATTGTAATCTATTAAATGTTAATGAAAGTTTTTGTTGACTATTGTGCATTGTTATATTGTCTACAAATTGATATTGTGCATTCTCAAGTTAATATTTGTGTCCGTCAAAGTAACTACTCATAGGCTTACTAGTGAATTTCATAGCTAGTGCCGCACGGATTGCTAGTATGTGATAGTTGGTATCAGAGCCAGAGCTTGTTGAATGCAAACCAGGATGCAAGAACTAAGTGAGCGCCTTAGCGCTATAGAGGAACGACAGGCTAGTCGAATGCGGAGACTAGAAAACAGAATAGACCAATTGAGCAGTTTGGGAAAACATATCAATCGGCTTGATGGACTCTTTCATTTGACAGACAGAGTGGAATCGCTGGCTGAGCACGTCGACAATTTAGAGGGACGCACAGTCGCTATGGAAGAGTCACCTCACCTCACAGCTCAGGTGATGAGTGACTTCCAATTACAGTTGGAGGACTTATTTGCAAGGGTTAGCTTGCTGATCAAGGCCATGGAGACGATTGATCACCTTAGGATGAAAGTGCCTGAGCCAAAATCATACACTGGGGTACGAGATGGGAAGGAGCTAGAGAACTTCTTGTTTGATCTGGAGTAGTATTTTCGCCCGGTGAACCCCGAATCAAAAGAAGCCAAGGTCACCATGGCGACCATGTACTTAGCAGGTGATGCGAAACTATGGTGGATAACCAAATATGCAGATATGGAAGAAGGTCGCATCCTTATTAGAACTTGGGCAGACTTCAAAAAGGAACTCAGAAATCAATTCTTGCCTGAGAACACTGATTTCTTAGCAAGGAGGAAGTTCCACACCATCAAATAGACAAACAATATTCGAGACTATGTCAGGTAGTTCTCAACTTGCTTGCTAGATATTCAAGACATGTCTGAGAATGACAAAGTTTTTTGTTTCATGGAACAAGCTCAGCCGCTTCTGCAAGCAGAATTGCAAAGGCAGAAGGTGACAAATATTACAAGTGTTATTGCAGCAGCAGAAATGTTTAGCGATTATATGCCCATGACTGCATCCACAGCTAGAACTGGCAATACCAATTCAAGCTCAGGGTCGAATGTTCGATCACCTCACCAAAATTGGCGAAACTCAAGTCAGAACTGAGGAAACTACATTTCTCGGTCGTCCAACCAGAATTGGAGTTCCAACAGAAATTGGAATGTCAGCCCTAACAACTCAAATTACAACAACAAATGAGGGCAAAACTACTCTGGGCAGTGGAGACCATCTGCACCTGCCCCATGCATTATTTGCAATAACAGGGATCACCCAACAAGCAAATGTTCATCCAAACCAGCCCTACACTCATTGATGTCTTTGCTTCAAACAAAACCTTCTAACTCGACCGCATCGAGCTCGAACCCCACCAACAGTGAGACCTCCCAGATGGGAGCTCTACTCTAAGAGAGTTGTTGCACTAACAAATTTGTTGAAACAAGACCGAACATGGGAATGTGATAGGTAGTGTGAAGCTTCATTCCAAGACTTGAAACTGACCGTGATGAAAGATCCAGTATTGACCTTGTCAGACATCACCAAACCCTTTGAAGTGCAAACAGATGCATCTAATTATGCCTTATGAGGAGTTTTGCTTCAAGCTGGTCACCCGATAGCATATGAGAGTTAAAAGTTGAATGATACAGAGTCTCGTTACTCAGCTCAGGAAAAGGAATTGCTAGCTATTGTACATTGTTTACGGGTGTGGAGACACTACCTTTTGGGATCTCAAGTCCTTGTTAAAACGGATAATGTTGCAGCAAATCATTTCCTTGCTCTGAAGATGATAACCTCTAAACAATCTCGATGGCAGAAAAAATTAGCAGAATTTGACTTAGTGTTGGAATACAAGCCAGAGCGTACTAACAATGTAGCTGATGCACTCAGTAGAATGGCAGGCCTTGCAGTGCTAACCCATAGCGGTCCGAGTCACACCATCTTGGAGAATATCAAAACAGGCCTACAGACCCACAAGCGAAAGCGATTAAAGAGTTATTCGAGCAGGGCAAAACTCGACGGTTCTGGATAAAAGATGAAGCAATACTCACAACTGGTAACCGCCTCTATGTTCTAATAACTTCTGGTTTGAGGAAAGAACTTTTGAGAAAATGCCATGACACCCATTGGGCGGGACATCCAGGTTGGAGACGAACACTTGCATTGCTAGAGAGGGGGTACTATTGGCCGCAGATACAGGATGATGTAATGGCCTATGTTCGAACATGTTTTATTTGCCACCAAGATAAGGTTGAAAGAGATCGACCAGTAGGCTTACTAGAGCCCTTGCCTGTTCCAACTCGTCATTGGGAAAGTGTTTCCATGGACTTCATTACTGGGTTACCGAAAGTGGAGGATTTCAGGTGTATCCTTGTAATTGTTGACCGATTCTCAAAGTATGTGACCTTTGTGCCGATCGGACTGACTTGCACAGCTGAAGATACGGGGCAATTGTTCCTCAAGCATGTAGTGAAGTATTGGGGACTACCCGAAAACATTGTTAGCGATCGTGATGCTCGCTTCACAGTAAAGTTCTGGAAGGAGTTGTTCAAGCTCTTGGGATCCAAACTTAATATGTCGACAAACCAACATCATCAATCTGACGGACAGACTGAGCGCTTTAACTCTATGCTCGAATAATACCTTCGTCATTTTGTAAGTGAAAATCAGAAAAATTGGGTGGGACTACTTGATGTTGCACAATTCTGTTTCAACTTACAAAAAAGCTCAACTACTCACTCCAGCCCCTTTCAGTCAGTCACTGGTCAGCAACTATTGATACCACATACAGTGCTTACCGGATACCAAGGACCCAGCCCAAGAGCTCTTGAAGTTGTCAAAGCCTGGTAGAAATTGCTCGAGCCTATCTTGAGAAAGCCTCCTATCACATGAAGAAATGACCCGACAAGAAACGACGGATTGATCATTTTGAAGTCGGGGACTTGGTATTGGTGAAGCTAGATATGTTCAACAAGTATAAAAGGACAACTAGAGCACACAACAATCTGTTTTGCAAGTATGAGGGACCGGTACAGGTTATTGAGAAAGTAGGCAAAGTCTCCTATTGCGTCAAGTTACCACATTGGCTCCGTTTCACCCATCCTATCTTCCATGTAAGTAATTTGAAGTCCTACCATGCAGATGCTACTGATCCCACAAGAAATGTATCTACCTGAGCATTGCCTAAGCATCCTACTAAGCCAGATAGAGAAGTGGAAGAAATCTTAGCTTACCGTCTCATCAACAACACAGGCCCGGATAGAGAGTATTTGGTTAAGTGGCAGGATGAGCCTCCTTCATAGATCAATTGGGAGCCAGTCGAGCATTTGCTGCCGTACCTCTCAAAGCTGGAAGAGTACTTGAAAAAATTCGCTGCGAGGGCGTCAGCGAATTGAGTGTGGGAGAGTGTCAGAACTAGTACCGTTGGTCAGGAAAATCAATGTTAGAGGCCTTTCAAGATTTTCCTAATGATCTCAAAACTCAATGTTCCCTTTTGAAAAGTGCCCAAATGCTTAACATCTATATTATAGGGGGAATGTTTGAGCTATTGACTGTGAGGACGTGTTGCCTCCATTGCATAGTCGGGCCAGATTGTACCGCTAACATTTTTATTGTTTGCTTTGCATTGCTTTTCAACTTCAAACTTATATTTCCATCGATCGATAGCATCGAACTAGTCTTGAGCAACGTCCTTTCGAACGTTTCTCCCCATTGTAATCTATTAAATGTTAATGAAAGCTTTTACTGACTATTGTGCATTGTTATATTGTCTCCAAATTGATATTGTGCATTCTCAAGTTAATATTTGTGTTTGTCAAAGTAACCACTCATAGGCTTACTAGTTAATTGGATAGCTAGTGCCGCACGGATTGCTAGTCCGTGACATAAGCCTAAATCATGCCAGTTCACATGACATGGATCTTGGAACTTGACCTAAGACATGGATCTTGGAACTTGGCCTAAGACATGAGGTCTGAGTTGTCACATGCTCAAGATTCATGTGCACAACTTAACTCTTAAACTAATTAAGCATTGGGTCTAAACAGAGTCAAGTGCCGGAAAACTCAGTCATGCACAGATAAAATTTTGAGTGATATCTACTCTCTCCATCACGCCTTTGATAGCAGAGACAGTTGGAGAGGAAACACTTGTTATAAAAGGTAACAAAGGAAAGAAGAAATGCGTGTATACACATTGCTAATTTTATCTACTTTATATTTTTCCTTGCACCATTATCCGACTTTAGTATTAGAATGTATTCGACCACCACAACAATGATTTCTAACTCACATCTATTCGTTTTGCAAGTTCGAAATCAGCAATGACGGATTTATACATATATGAAGCCTTAAAATGATTATGTTTGTTTATCAGAAGTTGCAAAAGTCCAAAAGATTATCGAGTGAAAGAATAACAAGTGCCTTGTTAAGTCGTATTTATGCCCATTATACAACAGCCTGGGTAGATGATGAGTCTACACTTAATATTAGTTACTAGAACGGGTTGATTACGCATGCAAAAGTGTGAAAGAAGTTGTAACTCTCTTGTCTTGGTAAAGTGAAACCTCTAATGTCGATGACAGTTTCTGTTTGTAATTCACATCGAAAAAATTATTCCATGAATGTAAGAGATTTAGGTTATTTTATAGTTTAACAACAACAACTTCGATAAATATGCATGCACTGCCTTTGTTTGTTTTGTTACTCTGTTAATATGTGACACAATGTAGTATTGTGTGTATCGAAAAGTATCAGTCAACGGCACGTATCTGGCACGCTAAAGGAAGCAAAGGTTTTCGTAGTAGTAATAATAATAATGATAGTAACAGTAACTATTTTTTACTCTACTCGCCTACACTACACTAATTACCATGTTCTTCTACTGATCAGCTACAACATGTCTCGCTAATTCATAAACATCTTAATTTGTGATCAATTGCTGAGAGTGGGTTTTGAGTGATGCGAAGGACTCAATTTGGTGGACAATTGGAGCATACCATAGATATATGAAAAATTCTAATTGTCGAGGAAAACAGCGAGGGATCCCATAGGGTTGGGGGGAGTCGTTCATCCTTGGGATGCGCACTTGAAATTTCGGAATGTGTGCGTTGAAAAGTCAAATGCGTATATTGGGAGAATGGATGGCTTCCCCATACCCCACCACCTCCACCCCTTGTGGGGTTCCTTGCTGTTTTTCTCGACACTTAGACGGGTTCTAGATATATAGTAGATGTTGGGAATTTTTTTATACGCCAACTTCGATTTTGACACCACAGCTATTTTATTTTATTTTATTTTATTTTATTTAAACCAGTCAAAGGATGCCACCAATAAAAGGAATTTCATTTTCTCTCTCATCCTATCTTCTCAAGAACAACAATAGATCAGCAAAAAAAAACAACTGCCTTTTTTTTTTTTTTTTTGAAAGGCAAGTCGGTGTTTGATAGGATCCGTAACCTATCCCCCGAGGTGCCGCCTATAGGCCAACATCACCCCGAAAGAATATATGCCGCCGAAGGGTCTCGAAGCAAGGACCTGGGGATAAATCCCACAAGACCTTAACCACTCGACCATAACTCCCCGAAACAACTGCCTTTTGCCCTCACTTTATTCTCCATCACTATGTTTTTTTTTTATTCTCCTCCCCTCTTCTTCATATCCTCTCATCTTCAAAGGGTTAATTTCAATCCCTCCATTTTAAGAATATTTTTTAAAATATATATTTATATTTTGTGTAGAAAAATATAAAAATTTTGATTGTAATTTCAAATCAAACAATATATATTATGCATTTTAAGATCTTAAATACTACATAAAACTGTCTCGCACGATTCATAGTGTCATACAAACTACATATTAAATGAAAATCACTGGCATAATAAAATTTTAATATTAAAATAATATTATAACATATTTTAATATTTAAATATTAAAATATTACTTATTTTTTTGCCCTGGTATTGACGGCCATAAATTATTTTTTCTGCTTTCGCTTGACCATTTGCAAGGACGGGTCACCTCCACTTGCAGAGGTCAACGTGTGGTGTTGGCGAAATTTTCGCCCTCACACAAGCTTCCACGAGGATTGAACTTATCCTCGGTAATGTCCCAACCACAGTAGATTTGGAGAGTATCTACAGGAGTGTAATGTGGTTCACGTGAATCAAAGCATGATAGCAGAGCACTACCGCCAGTGTCCGAACACATCACATCCATCAATCTATCCATCTATCAAAGGCTATACACAATACACCACTTTAACTAATATGCATTCATCATCCTCGATATCGGCTGAGACAACAAAGACCCACGTAATCCTCACGGGGGATATCGTAATCGATTTCCTTCTACCACAATAATCGAGACAAAGGACATTTTGTTGTGCTTTAGTACCTCGAATTGCGGTTTTATTTACACCATCGATTTGTTGCCTAGAGATGTGTTATTGTATTGTTTTCAATAAGCATGGTCAATTATATATGCACTTTAGGGTATGTAAAAATTTATTACCCCTAGTGTTTAATGTTCCATGGTGATACGCTATCTAAGATGGCGCGACAAAAAAAACCTAAATTATATAGTGGAGGGGGTCATATGCTCCATCCGATAGGCACTGGGTCATCTTAGATAGCACAATCACATTACATGGTGTACTGTCAATTTGATACTTCACTAACAATAATGAATAAATGTGCACTCCACCCTTATGAGATTGAGGGGGGTCATGCGCAGGAAGCAGCGGAGGACATTCTGTGCACATTTTTCAGCCGTCAGATCTGATCTGACGACTCAAATTCATGGATTTAAATTATTTTTTTTGAATTTTGAAATCTTTTTATTTTAAATTCATGAATCTGAGCCGTCGGATTAGATTTGACGGCTGATAAATGTGCACAGGAAGACGTCCTGTGCTTTGTGCGCAGGAGCCCCCCTCCGAATCCACCCTTATCAGAGGTGACTGTGGATGCTTTGAGTAAATTTTGTACAATAACATATGATATATAGGGCGTGTTTGATTGAAGGAAAAACAATGCACAATTAAGCATAAATAATAGTGGAGGAATAATTTGTAACATTTATTAAAAAAAAAAACTAATACAAAATAAAGAACGAATACATTGATATCGGATAACAAATTTGGAAATTGAAATCATTATAGAATTTAGCTAGCCCTTAAAACACAAAAGAGATGCGAGTGAGGCTAAAGAATCAAGTTTTGCAATTAGAATGACGTGACATGATTAGAAGAGATTTTTACAACCTCGAGATGCACATAAACACTTTGAAAATTTCATTATTCTTTCAAAATCACGTTACCCTAGTTGCAAAATTCTGATTTTTAGAATTTAAAAAAAAATGCTTCTATGCTACATTGTTTTTTCTTTTTTCTCCAATACCTTAAAAAAGGTTATGACTTCTTATATTTTATTTTTATTATTAATGGGTAATCAATTAGGATTAAAAAAAAACATGTTAAAATAGGTGCCTTTCATTCACTTTTTTCTATCATTTATAAGATTAATTTTTTCTTCCTACGTGTAGTACCTATCTTTTGGACACACAACAGTGAGCTTGGCATGAGCAATCTCCAAAAAAATCCATACTATGAATTGCTAAGATCTATATAAAAATTAGCTCAGGTTTGTGCAAAGGGCATCATGTACACTCACAATTTGCACTGAAAGTGACCATGGAATTAATGGAGACTATTGGTCTATTGATGAGGAAACAACCACAGAGTTCTGAAAAAGCTATTAATGGCTTTGCCATTTTTGTACCACCATAAATGAATGAGAAACAAATGAACCACAAACACACATGTTGAATGATTTAACTGCTACTTAGCCTGTCCATGCTATTCATATGTACTATACTACACCATGCATAGCACCATTGTTTCTGTGCTGTCATGTTAGTTGTGTACATGAACTCACTGTTGGCAATAGTTATTATGTGTTGCAGATTCTTAATATAAAGGAGGTCATATTAATGGTCTTGTTGGGGATTCTATTTGAAGATCTTTGTTTCTAATTTAGAGTTGCTCTTGAAATCAACCATAAGATCAGTCCATGATGCTTAAGCTTATTATCTCCTGATCGATTATGAGCTAGTCTTAATTGGTATATCAATTGGTCATGAAAATTTGCTTCTGGTGGTGTGTGCTCAATTGAAATGTTCTGAAGAGCTTCTAACTTGAAACAAACGATATTAGTAAGGTAGGCGTGTGAAGAATTTTGATGGTGTAAGGTAGAGCTTCTAACATGGTTTTGTAAACATGTTTCGTAATTATGATGATGTGGCATCGTTAAAGGAGTTTTTTACAATTTTGAGATACACATAAAATCTTTAGAGATTTCATCATTCTTTCCGGATCATGATACGTCATCATAGTTGCAAAATATGATTTCCTAGCATTTCTCCTAATTAGAACGTCTTCCTTAAACATCATTCGGCCTAAGATAATTTTACTATATGGTTTGATCATATCTCCCCATTTCCTGTGAAAAAAGTGGATGCTAATAACAATTTATTTAAGTTGAATGACTTTTTTTAGGTTTAAGTCCTAAAATAGTAAATTTGGTGGAGGCTTCCCATTATATGTGCTCTTCACTAACCCTAGTATGGAAATGGTCCACTGATCTTGATGAGGGTTCACTAAAATTATTTGATTATGATTAGCAATTGTTCTTATATGATGCATAAAACTAGACTACCCTTATTAGATGTTCTACATATAGTAAAATTTCCTTCTTTCAGGGAGATGTACAAGGCACAAAGCGTAGGCAGGAGTCTCACTTCCTCCTCCACCCTACTGTAAGAAAACTAGAAACCCCCACCACCTTTTGAGAGAAACAACACCATCCCACTTCCCAAAACACATAAAAATAGGGAAAAACCCACACACACTTCCCTAAGACAGCCCCTTTGAGAGACATATTTCTAGATCCACATCAATAACCCCCCTTGAAAATTGAGTGAAAAGAGTGACAAAGAGAGAGAAAAGAACTTCCCATCCATCAATCCCAACACACAACCCTTCACATTACAAAATATGCTTCACTAGCAGTTTCCCCCTTGTGAAAACCACAGAAGCCACACCACCAAACACACCTCCCCATAATTTCTCACAAATCCAATGCCCCTCCCCCTTCATCATTTTCAGTTGAGTAATACTAGCCCATTTTTGTGTAGTGGCCTTTTTTTTTTTTTTTTTTTTTTTTTTTTTTTTTTTTATAGTATTTTTACACTTTTTTGTCTTTCCTACTTATACACACAATCACAGACACTATTTATATAAAGAGTATAAATATAAAAAAATCCAAACAAAACAAAAAAAAACCAACAAATAAGGCTAACTAGAATTTTTGTTTTGAGTTAGACAAATGAAAAAAGCATAAAAATAGGGCTGAACAAAAAAATTTATCAAACCAGTTAAACGAACAATTCGATTCGGTTTTAAAAAATTCAAAGCCATAGTGGTTGGTTCATTATTTTGTTTTTATGTGAACGGACCGAATATATAATAAATAAAATATATTTTATATAAAATAATATAATATATTTAAAATAGTTGATTAGTTTGGTTTTATTTCAGTTTTATTCTAATTTTAATCGGTTCGATTTGGTTATGGTTTGGATAAATTATAATCGTTTCAATTTTGTTAATAGTTAGTTCGATTTCGGTTTGAAAATTTTAAAACCGATCAAAATCGATTTGATTTGATTTTCAACCCTACTTACAAACATCTAAATAATTTGAATAAAATTTCCAACTAACACATTTCCCTTTGGAGCATGACTTTGATAGGAACAAGCCCGCGCAAAGACTCTTTGTGAGACCCTTCTTATGTGTTTCACGCATTCTTGAATATTAACGAGAGAAATAATTCTAGAGAGCCCAGTTTCAGAGTACTGATTTGTGTTTGGAAGATGTTCTGCATGTGATCAGACTAACTTTATCCCTATTCAACTTCTCCAAATCCATGGAGAGAAGGTAAAGCAGTTCAATCAAGTGCGAACCACCCTCCCAAATACAAAAACGTGATTTCTTGTTCATTAAATATTATGGCATTCTTCGTGCCATTAATACTATATAAAGTGAGTCGTGACATTAAGATTATACTCGATCAATTTTTTTTTGAAATGTTGGAAACATTTTCCCAAAATATAGAGTTGGAGGTCTTTATTTGAACATGACTTATAACTTGAAATGCACTAGAATTTTTTTAATTTTTTTTTATAAAAATTGTCTATGATGTATGACGTGAAATAAATAATGAATCACCTATTACAAGTATATCAGCTGAGTTGATAGAGGCGTATCAGATGAAATCACTCGTCATAAGAAATAAATATTTTTAATGAAACACGTAGCTCCTAATTTGCACTGAATTTGGGAAAATGAAAAAATAACTTTTACCCTCCTCTCTCTTCTATCTCCCATTTCTCTCCTTTGGTCTCTCATCTTCTTCTTTCATGGGAGGTCACATTAGAAACACGTATGAGTGAGTATTAAGCTTATATTATGCTTTTTCACCACCACCATCACCACCACCGTTCTTTGTTGGTTTGACACAGTGATTTAGACATGAAAGAAAGAACCCATCTTATCTTGTCCATGTAGATTTGATATTTGATATTTCACTTGCATTGTTCATGTCCTTTTGACCCCTCTTTGCTTCTTTATTCTCTCTCTCTCCCTTCTCTTTAGGTATCAAATGTGTTGTTGTTGTTGAAGTTGAATCAAAAGTTGGGTTTTGTAGAGTTGAGAAATGAAGTCCTTGGGAGGTCAGGCTGTGAAGAAGGCAATGTGGCTTTACCCAAAGGTTTCAGGTTTCAGTCCCTCTGAAAGATGGGGTCACTCAACTTGTTGTTTCAATGGAGTTGTTTATATTTTTGGGGTAAGTTTGATGAAGAAAACGCATTTTTTTTCGGTTCTTATTTTTTCTCTTGATACACTCAATATAGTATGAGCAACACCAGTATATGTACCCTTCTTATTGTGTTTGTGAATTTTATTTTGAATTATGCCTCTAAAAATCCAACCAAAAAATAAGAAGAGAAGATCTAGGCCCCTTTGTTTCATGTTCTTGTATGGTCAGTGAGAGATGTTTAATAGATATGGAAATCATATATGGTATAAGTCTTTTGTTCAAGAATGCAAGCATATATTGTGTTCTTTCTTAAAGAAGGCAGACTCACTATCAAGTGTTTGTGCTTCTACACTGTAGATATTTCTTATTCTGTCAAAGCAAAGTGAAAGTTCATGGATGTATGTATAGTAGAGGCTTTCTTAATATTGATCTTTATATGAATTTTTTTTTTGGAGGACTTGGTTTTATTTTTTAGATCAGAGGGAGGATTGAAGATATTTTTTTCTCAACAAGTACTCAAGTCTTTCCCTTTCCCTCATTGTATGTGTGTTTAGTGGGAGAATTAGTTCTATCAATACTTGTCCATGGAGTTGTTCATGCTTTTCTGGACAAAAAAAAAAAAAAAAAAAAAAATCCTTTTTGAGGTTCTAGATGCTCTTGTCCTTTGCAGTCTTGAAAAAGAGCATTTTTTCTAGATGCCCATTTTTTAACTAGCATTCAGCATGAATTTAAAAACTTTTGAAAAAAAAAATTAAAAAAACCTTACTTGAGATGTTTGATCATAACTATTGAGAACTTCGTGTGATTTGTAGATCATAATTACTATGGTTCCACACTGTAGGAACTCAAATGTAGACTCAAATTTTGATTAAGAAGAAGCAATTATACTATTGGAAAGTCATGTTTTCTTTATAAATGAACACAAGATTAGATTCCATGTTGTGATATTCTTTGTTTCTTATCTATTTCAGGGATGTTGTGGTGGTTTGCATTTTAGTGATGTCCTTACCCTCAATCTTGATACAATGACTTGGAACACGCTTGTTACCATGGGTCAGCGGCCTGGTGCACGAGATAGCCACAGTTCGGTGCTTGCGGGGCACAAGATGATAGTTTTTGGAGGTACAAATGGATCTAAGAAGGTGAATGACCTTCACATATTGGATCTTAGAACAAGAGAATGGAGTAGTCCCAATTGCCAAGGGCTTCCACCGTCTGCTCGTGAAAGTCATACTGCTACTATAATCGAAAAAGACAAACTAATTATATTTGGGGGTAGTGGAGAAGGGGAGGCAAATTACTTAAATGACTTGCATGTTCTAGACCTTAAGACCATGAGATGGAATTCACCAGGTGTTGCGGGTGATCTTCCAGCTCCGCGGGACAGCCACATTGCAGTTGGAATTGGCAACAAACTTCTTGTTTATGGGGGCGACTTTGGGGATCGGTACTTGGGTGAGGTTGATGTCCTGGATTTCGACACAATGACATGGTCAAGGGTATGCTTCACTCTCATGTTTCCATCATTATGTTGTCTCTATCATGTTGCAGATTTATATAAGTTTGTTCAATTTTTTCTCAGCTCGCAGTTCAAGGATCTTTACCAGGTGTTAGAGCAGGCCATGCCGCTGTTACCATTGGTACCAAGGTAAGATATATCTCTTGGGGTATATTGGAAGTAAGCTTAAGAAATGGCTCAAACATGAAAAGAGAAAGCTTACTAGTTTCCAATACATGTTTCAGGTTTACATAATTGGTGGGGTGGGAGATAAGCTTTATTTTAATGATGTTTGGGTACTCGACATAAGCACTTGTTCATGGACTCAGCTCAGAATACGCGGTCAGCAACCACAAGGGCGATTTTCACATACCGCCGTTGTTATAGACTCAGATGTAGCCATCTATGGAGGGTAAGTTCCCTTATCACTTCTAATTTGTTTTTTTAACAAAATTAAATTTAGCTTATGCTGTCCTGTTGTTAACTTGGAGGTGTGGGGAAGACGAGCGTCCGCTCAATGAGTTACTCATCTTGCAGCTGGGAGCTGAGCATCCTAATGGTCGTTACAACATTTCCCTATGCAAGATTTTTGGTAAACACTGGAATCAAGAGAATACAAAATTTGCTCAAGGAACTGACACTAATTCGGTAGGATTGCTTGTTATGGTGATATTACTGAGGACCCTTTTCGATGATTTTCTTCAAATAATAGAACTTACTATAATGCAGGTCTGTGAAAATAGTAAAGAGCACAATGGGAAAAGTTGTGAACCAGATTCAAAGAATTTACTTCCTAGGAGTTCAGGCAGTAGGGATCCAAAGAAGAGGAAAGGTATTTACTTGAAGGGATGGGAGGTCGAGTCTGAGCAGGAGGAGCATTCACTTTCACTATCTCAACATTCTTCTCCTTCTCAGTCTGATCAAGAACAAACGCCAACTCAGAAATTCTCTACCTCAACCTCTGAACCCGTTGTAGCTTCTCACTCCCTTGCCTTAATGAAGGTGAAGAATCAAATCCCACATCACCAGCCTTCAAGCAACATTGCTAGTAAACAACAACTAGACCAAAGGAGTGGCATCCGAATGACTCCTTCCACAAGGCTACCATTTTATGGGAGGAGAGCATCCAAAACAACTAAAGCCGGAGCAGTTCCTAAATGTTAATCATCGAATGCAAGAAGTCCAATACACGGCAACAGAACCTAGGCCTGTGGAAACTGCTCTAGTTCCCCCTTTGGTAAATCTTTTGATTATTTCTACTAAGGATTCTATATCATCATTGGTTTAATCCTTTTAAGCTTACATTTTATTTTCGTTATGATCCTGTTCAACATTAGATTGGAGCTGAGGTTCATGGAAAAGTCGATGGAGCCTTTGATTCTGGGTACTTAATGACTGTGAATGTTAATGGCAAGATCCTAAGAGGCGTCTTGTTTACTCCAGTAAGTTGCTAACGCTTACAACACTTCTCAATTCATTAATCTTTATATAACAGATTAGGATGTTCTGGTTCAGGGACCTGGAGTTGTGTCAAGGGAGGTCGTTGCTCCACAGAATCCATCAACAGCAGTAGCAAATCCTCATCCTTTTGTTCCCCACAACTCGACTTCAAATTGCATGAGCCCAACTTTTGTCAGATCTTATCAGCAACCACGAGCATTCATCAATGCAGAATCCAATCGTAATACACAACAAGCTCGATCACCTCCAGTAGTTAGAGCCAAACCATCTTTTTCCAGAGCTTCTCGAATTGGAAGTGATCTTCAAGATGTTACACTAACACTGGGAGGGCCAACTGCTGGGCATGGTGGTTTGTAGGGGAGGGAGTTTGGCTTGACTGATTTTTTTTGCTCTTGCATCTTTTACTCATGCTTAGTTGGAAATAACAAAGTTAGATCTTCATCATGTTTAGATGTTTTGTAGCTTAACTACTACTACTACATAAGGGTTTTTGGTTTGATAAAAATAAACATAAACATACATATTTGAGATGTGGATACTTCAAAAAAATGAACACATGAAATAAAAAGAAGTATAAAATTAGAAAAAAGGTAACTCAACATTATACAACAGTCGATACTTTAGTAACTATAATGTTCATGTGCACTGTTTTTTACTTCTAGTCATGGATTGAATCATGTCAATTGTCAAGTGTAAAAGTAGAAGTGGTAGAAAAAACACCCCGTATTTTTCGCGCGAGAGATGGTATGCCTTTTCGGCTTTAAACGAGGACAAGGACGATAGCTAGCGAGTCACTCAGTTCGTCGGATCATGGTTCATTGGTCTGCCATTAAAACTGTTTCACCACGTTAGCTTGTCCCATCGATTTGACTCCTCTTTAGTTCCATGTTCATAGCTCATTTCTGTGTCCGTCTGTAAATCTCACAGTTTCCACTTCAACTCCATCTGATGGATTCAGAATTTCTGACTAGTTTTCATTCCTTTGCTTCTTCATCCATCATTTCTCTTGAGAATCAGTCCTCTGTACTTGAATTCCACTTACTGTTTTGCATGTGTTTTTGCACTTGTAGGCCAACTACAAACAGTATGGGTTGAATTTTAAATATTTACATGCCCCAAAATCTCAGCCCAAATGCTCACCTTATTGCCATCTCTAGCTTTTGTTCATTTATGTATTATGGGAGGAATTGCCAAACAACTTATTGAGAAACGAAAATGCTAAGAAATCAAGTTTTTGCTACCATGTTTCGCAATCAGAATGACGTGGTTTGATCTTGAAAGAATGATGAAATCCTCAAAATGTTTATGTGTATCTCGAGGTTGTAAAAAAACACATAATGAAAACACATCATCCTGGTTGTAGAATTTGGTTTCCTAGCCTCACTTATTGAGAAAATATGGTTTCGACATGCAAAGCCGGGTTTCCTAGCCTCACTCATTGAGATAATATGATTTCGACATGAGAATTGTATGTAGGGTGATTTGTGGTCGTTCTAATGTGTTACCCGGTCTGTGTTGGAGACGTGGCTCGACTTGAGCGTGCAATTAGTCCCACATAGGTTAAGAAGCTGCATCGTGTGAAATTAGTAAGAACTAGACGTGTCTCTAAATAGTGACAAGACCTTTTGGAGATTGTATAGCCCAATTAGAAAAAATCCATACTCGAGATCCGTGGGTGTTTAAGTTGGAAAGTGGATTGATAAATAAATGTACCATCTAAATTTGAATCTCCTAATCGCAATCTCTCATCGACACATCTTGATGAATGCACGGTCCTTCCATATCATTCAACGTGATTTTTTTTCCCTTTAATCCTCTCCACCCCATGCCGCCGGTTGGGTTTGAATCCAAACATGTGATTCCATCCACCACACCTTTATCAATTTAGCTGGTACACCTTTGGCCTAAGAAAGGTAATTATTAGCGTCTGTTTGGACACCGTTGATTCTAATCATGAATTGAGCTTGATTGTCCATTGTGCATCATAATGCAGAATTGATGATCAAATAATTTCACTCTTTAAAATGAGAAAAAAAGAAAGAAAGTAGAACACTTGTCATTTGCTGATGTGGCAGTGGAGCTGATAACTGAAATAACTACCAAATCACCCTCTTCATCTTTTTACTAATTGAAGAAAAAACTCATTTGAGCTTCTGGTTCCACAATTCATGGCAATTCGATTGTTTCATAGTCAATCAATGCGAACGAATCTTCGCTTCACATTCTCCTTCATTCATCTCTAACCGAATAATCTTCCTGTCCTTAATCGAATGTCCAAAGACTCACAACCCCATACAGATAGATCTCTTCAAAACTTGTATCTTTTTCATCTTTCTCTCTTTCCACCTGGTTCGTTTACTCGAATTCCAGGTAAGGTTCTCCAATGCTGCTAATCCGTTGAAGAGAAAAATATGGTTTAGTATTCCCTTTCTCTATATACGTGTAGAGCACCCAAGAAGTCGTTTTCCTGTTCATCATTCCGAACAGGAAAACGACCTTCTCTATTTCTTCTTCTTCTTCTTCTTCGCCGCTTTCTTTGATTAGTAGCGGTGGCGGGTGATATATTTGCAATTGATTGATAGGGGTTTCTTTGCCAAACATGGAAACCAAAACCCAGATTTGGGTTGTCCTTGTTTTCCTCTCCATTCTTCCCAATGCCATTGTTTTGGTGGTGTTTGGTGCCTCCTCTGCAGCAGCAGATGATGGCGGTGACTCTGTTTCGATTCTTTTGGGTTGTGGGGCTACGAGTAGTGAGGTGGATTCAGATGGACGGAAATGGGAACCGGATACAAAGTATATGAGAAAATCGGACAAATCAGTTCCTTCCACAGCTCAATTTCAAGACCCATCTCTTCCTTCGGTCACCCCGTACATGTCTGCCAGGATGTTTCCGTCGCTGCAATCCTATTCAGTGAAGATCCCAGCCGAGAAGCGTCACTGGTTAAGACTACATTTTTATCCATCTGTGTATGGTGATTATAATCCTGACGATGCCTACTTTGATGTCATTGCAAATGGGGTGACTCTCCTTAAGAATTTTAGTGCTTCCATTACCGCGAAAGCTCTCACACAAGCCTATATTATTAGAGAGTTCTCTTGTTTTCCGGCTTCTAATGGAGTTCTCAACATCACCTTTATACCTACCTCAACGCATAAAGGGGCTTACGCATTTGTTAATGGGATTGAGGTGGTTTCAATGCCTGCAATGTTCGGACCTGCACCATTGGTTGGGTTTCTGAATCAAGAGATTGAAACTGAGGGTTCGACTTTACAAACAATGTATAGGTTGAATGTTGGTGGGAATTACATTTCGGCGAGCAATGACTCTGGGCTTACTCGGACATGGTATGATGATACTCCTTATCTATTTGCTGCTTCAGAGGGTATCACCTTTGAGAAGGACAACACTTCTGAGATTATGTATCCAGAGGAGGTACCAGAGTATATAGCACCTCCCGATGTTTACAGCACGGGGAGAGCAATGGGTACTGATGGTAAATTAAACTTAAATTATAATCTCACATGGGTTTTCACGGTCGATGTAAATTACACCTATATCGTTAGGTTGCATTTTGCAGAGCTGGAAGTTGATAAGCTCAATAAGAAAGTGTTCTTCATTTACATTAATAACCACACAGCAGATGCTGAGTTCGATGTTATTCATAAGGCAGGGGGTAGAAATATAGCCTATTACGAGGATTATGCAACATTTGTTAAAGATGAGCCTGGTAATGAGCAGCTGTTCATAGCACTACACCCCAATAATGCTAGCAAACCCGAGTTTTATGATGCAGAGCTCAATGGCGTGGAGATATTCAAGGTGAATGACACTAGCGGGAATCTTGCTGGACCTAATCCGGTGCCCTCACCAATGATGCTTTTAGCTGAGAAGGAGAATGTTGACAATCAAAATTCGAACCAGAATGTCAAATTAATCGGTGGGGCTGCTGGTGGCGCTGCTGCTGTTGGTCTTCTGGCTGCTGTATGCATTGTATTTTATCAGCGAAAGAAGAGAGTCATTGGAAGTGAGTCTGGTTCATCAGGTTGGTTACCACTCTATGGGGGTTACTATAGAAGCAACAGCAAATCAACAATCTCTGGTAAGAGTAGTACAAGTAGTTCTCTCTCAACATTGGCTGCAGGTCTTTGTAGACATTTCTCATTATCAGAGATCAGGCATGGTACAAGGAACTTTGATGAGTCTCAGGTTATTGGGCTGGGTGGCTTCGGAAAGGTCTACAAAGGTGTTGTTGATGGGGGGGTTAAAGTAGCTATTAAGAGATCAAATCCATCTTCAGAACAAGGCGTTCATGAGTTCCGCACTGAAATTGAGATGCTTTCGAAGCTAAGACACAGGCATTTAGTCTCTTTGATTGGGTTCTGTGAAGAGGAAGATGAGATGATATTGGTTTATGATTACATGGCCTATGGTACTCTGAGAGAGCATCTCTATAAGGGCAACAATCATCACCTCTCATGGAAGCAAAGGTTGGAGATATGTATTGGAGCTGCAAGAGGACTTCATTACCTTCACACTGGAGCAAAGTACACCATCATTCATAGGGATGTGAAGACTACTAACATTCTCCTGGATGAGAATTGGGTCGCAAAAGTTTCAGATTTTGGTCTTTCAAAGACAGGTCCTGCACTCAATCAGACCCATGTTAGTACTGTGGTGAAAGGTAGCTTTGGGTACTTGGATCCTGAGTATTTCCGTCGACAGCAATTGACAGATAAGTCCGATGTGTACTCTTTCGGTGTTGTCCTCTTTGAGGTCTTATGTGCAAGACCAGCACTGAATCCAAGTCTTCCAAAAGAGCAAGTTAGTCTTGCTGATTGGGCATTGCACTGTCAAAGAAGGGGAACTCTGCAGGACCTCATTGATCCTCAACTTAAGGGGAATATCAATCCTGAATGTTTGAAAAAGTTTGCTGAGTGTGCTGAGAAGTGCTTGTCTGATGCAGGACTAGATCGACCAACAATGGGTGACGTGTTGTGGAACCTTGAGTTTTGCCTGCAATTGCAAGAGAACACAGGTGATCATGCAAAGCCGGTTGACAGTGGCAATTATAAACCACCTCAAATCCGCGCCCATGAGGCTACTCTATCACTCGATGACAGTAGTCTATGTGATGATAGTGAGAGCACTGATGCTGCATTTTCAATGATCGTCAACCCTGCAGGGCGGTGATAATAAATTTTCTTGTATGGCATTGATGGAATTCAGAGGACATAAGATTGTTCATTTCCGTCTCACTCAACGTCCATCTCCCCTTAGTATTGTAAACCAGATAGACACTCGAATCTGATACTAACCTTATATTAAGTTCAGACTGTCTATGATGTTAACCCTTTCTGTCTGAAACTTTATTCAATCAATGTAATATAGAGTACCCATTTTAGTATTTTTATTTTTTTGGGAGGTAATCTGTTGTTATTTTTCTTCAAGTAAATAGAACAAGTTCAATTTTTTTTTCATTGGATCACTTCTGACATGGCTCCCAAGTTCCTATGACAGACATCATTTGCAGAAAATCTATTTCTTGTGTGGAGTTGAATGGATACAGTAGTCTTACTTGTTTTCTATACGAAAATAAAATTATATTAACTACTTAATGATTACCAAATGTTAGATAATTCAGTAAATTACATGTGATGAGTAAATTGGGTGTTATAAAACCGAAAGCGAATCTAACTGCACCCTCTTTTTTGGATTTGACCATGGAAAGAATTATGATGATTTCAGAAGTCAAATGTATCGTAAATGAGATACCATCCCGCATCCTGGATTTGACCATGGAAAGAATTCTGATTTTGATTGTGGCAGGGCAGTCATTTCAAGAATTGTCATTAGATAATGGGATTCAATACACCCGAAGTTCATGTTTCTACAGATTCCTTTATAGCTAATAAATTCAATTCAATATGAGTGAATGATTCTTCCACATGTTTCAGCTCATCTAGGCACACACCTTGTTAAGCAATAGCAGAGTAATCAAGAAATCACTACACCAAATTGGCACTTTTGTAACATCTCTCAAAATAGTATCACTTTTTAGATGTTACAATTCACCAAACAATTTCAAATGAAAACTAAATTTAGTCAAAAAAATGAAAAACAGTAACAAAAAAAAATGATACAATAATTTGGATCATCATGAATAGTATCACTTTTATAATGATACTCTTCATGGTGATACTATTATTGTATCATTTTGTTTGTGAAAATGTGTAAAGTTGTTAGGTGAATTGTTACACTTCAAAAGTGATACTGTTTTGGAGGGTGTTACAAAAATGCCAATATGGTGTAGTGAATGTAAAGTAGTTAGTCAGTTTGTTAAGCTATCTGTTAGTCTGTTTTGACAACTAATCAAACATTAGAATGTCTATATAAGCAATGTACATTGTACAATTCCTACTATGAAATATACAGAGTTTTCTCATAGCATAGTTTGTTATAAATTATAACATGGTATCAGAGCTTTCTTCCCTTCATCTTCTTCTTCTCAATTTCTCATAGTTACTCTAATGGCAGATGCAACATCATCTAGTGCTACACCACTTACTAACTCTGTCTTAGCAAAGTCAAAGCCTGTAATGTTTACACATGCATTATCTGTCAAGTTGAGTGAACAAAACTACTTGCTGTGGAAACAACAAGTTTTGACAACCATTAGAGGACACAAGCTTCAAAGATTTCTTGAGAAAGACTCATCTCCAGCACAGTTTCTTTCTAATGAAGATCAAGCCAGAAATCATGTTAATCCCGAGTTTGTCACTTGGGAACAACAAGATCAATTACTGCTTTCTTCCATGACAGAATCTCTACTTACAAGATTAGTAGGATGTCTAACATCAGCACATATTTGGCAAATTCTTGAGGTCTTCTTCAATTCACAGACAGTCGCCAAGATTTCTCAGTTTAGAAATCAACTACAACATCTCAAGAAAGGAGACATGTCTATCAATGCATATCTTTTGAAACTCAAAGCCATTACTGATCAACTGGTATCAGTAGGACATCAATTGTCTTCTAGAGATTATGTCAATGCCATCTTTGACGGTTTACCACAGATTTATGACACATTTGTGGTTTCCGTAAGCTCAAAATCAAATGAGTATAGTATTGCAGAAGTGGAGTCTCTTCTCCTTGCTCAAGAAGCTAGAATTGAGAGACATACAAAAGATCTTGACATATCTGTCAATATGGCCCAGTCATCATACAGACCTTCACCTAGGTCTTTTGTGTCCAGTTCACAAGGTTAGAGACCTCAGTTTAGAGGTTCTCACAATCCCAGAGGTGCCAGATCTGGAAGAAATTTTCGGCCATCTGGAGCTAGTTCTCAATCAAATCGTCATCAATGTCAAATCTGTGGCAAACTTGGTCATATTGCATTCAAATGCTACAATCGATTTGATGATTCTGTCTCAAATCCATGGAGTTCTAGTTCACAATACCCTTCTTTTTCTGGTTTTTCATCTCATTCAGCATCTTCAAATCCAAGGCAGGTCTTCTCTGCATCAACAAGTCAATCTAATCATCCTTCTTGGAGAGCTGATTCTCAATTCCAGATTCGGGAGACACTGATCATTGCACACCCAAAAACTTGATGAATGCCATGCCTTATCATGGAAATGAGCAACTATTTGTGGGAGATGGAACTGCTTTACCAATTGAAAACATCGGTCAATCCTCTTTTCTTGCTCAACATTCTTCAAGAGTTTTACATCTCAGAAATATTCTTCAAGTCCCTCAATTAACCAAGAATTTATTAAGTGTGTCTAGGTTTGCTAGGGACACTAACGCCTTCTTTGAATTTCATCCTGATCTCTGTTTTGTCAAGGATCAGGTGACACATCAAACCCTTCTGGAAGGGAAGCTTAAGGGAGGTCTATATGTGTTTCCATCAATGATTCTTTCTGATGAAAAGTTTGAATCTATTTGTGGTACTTCTTCTGCATCCTTCATTGCTGACTCACGGTCCAAAGTTTTTTTTTTAATTTTTTTTTCTGCTTTAATTAATTGCTAACTCACAGTCCAAAGTCATCAGCTTTAATCCCACTAATTCAGCTCAGCATTCCAGTAGTAAGGGTCAACAAGTTAGCATTCCAGTTTGTCCTGCTCAGCATTCCAGTAGTCTTTCTCAGCAATTCAGTAGTTCTTTTCAGCATTCCAGTAGTCATTCCAGTAGTCCTTCTCAGCAATTCAGTAGTCCTTCTCAGCATTCTAGTAGTCCTTCTCAGCATTCCAGTAGTCCCTCTCAGCATTTCAGCAGTTTTTCTCAGCACTCAGTTCATCATTCTAGTCTCCATTTCAGCAATTTAGTCAATAAGAATGCCTGTCATTCTAGTTATCATGCTGCTAAGTCATCTGATATTTTGCAATTGTGGCATGCTAGGTTAGGACATCCATCTTTTCAACTTGTCAAGAACATACTTACTACATGTAATATTTCAGTTCCTACATATGACAATATGATTCTCTGTTCCTCTTGCTGCTTAGGCAAAAACATAAGCTCCCTTTTTCCAAGTACCCTTGGAATTAATTCATATTGACCTATGGGGTCCTGCTTCTACCATGTCTTCGTCTGGGTCCAAGTATTACATTCATTTCATAGATGCTTTTAGTCATTTCACTTGGGTTTTTCTGTTACAAAATAAGTCTGATGCTTTCTCAACTTTCCTTAAGTTTAAAGCTCAAGTTGAGTTAGAATTTGGCCTTCCCATCAAGAGTGTTTAGTCTGATTGGGGAGGGGAGTATAGATCTATTTCAAAGTTTCTTGCTCAACATGGGATACATCATAGACTTGCCTGCCCAACTACGCATCAACATAATGGTGTTGCTGAAAGGAAACACAAACAGATCATAGAGTCAACACTTACTCTTCTTGCTCATGCATCACTTCTCATGAAATTCTGGGATGAAGCAGTTAGAACATCTGTTTTTCTTCTCAATAGAGTACCTTCTGCTGTTCTTAAAGGTCTCTCACCATATGAAATTTTGTATCACAAAGTTCCTGATTATCACACTCTCAAAGTGTTTGGGTGTTCCCGTTTCTCTAATATCAGACCATATAATTCTACTAAACTACAATTTAGATCAGTTGAATGTATGTTCCTTGGATATAGTCTACAACATAAAGGGTACAAATGTATATCTTCTACTGGCAGGGTATACATCTCTCGAGATGTTTTATTCAATGAAAACTCTTTTCCATATGTCAAATGGCACAGTCATTCTAACTCCACTCCTACTGATCATATTCCTACTCCTGCTGTCATTCCTAATGTTACTAGGCCATTTATTCCTGATAAATTCCTAATGTTACTAGGCCATTTATTCCTGATAATAATTCTTCATCTAGTCCAATGGTTCCTGATAATAATCCATCTTCTAGTCCACTGGTTCCTTCATGTCATCCTGTTCAGAGTCCCAATATGTCTCCTCCTACTGCTTTTAGTCCAGTGAATAATTCTACTACTCCTCCTACTGGCACATCACAGCCTATGTCTAGTCCTGTTTTGCTGCCTACTCCCTCCTACTGCTCCTGGTCATCCTATGCTCACAAGGTCAAAAACAGGCATTTACAAACCCAAGGTTTACATGGCTTCTACTACTGCCCCATCTAGTCTACAGGAAGCCTTGGATACTCCGCACTGGATTTCTGCAATGCAAGATGAATATATGGCATTAATACGAAATAATACATGGTCACTAGTGGATCTCCCTATAGATAGAGATGTAGTTGGGTGTCGTTGGCTCTTCAAGGTTAAGCATAATACTGATGGCACTGTGCACAGATATAAAGCCAGGTTAGTGGCTAGAGGATTTCAACAAGTTGCTGGCTTCGATAATTTAGAGACATTTAGTCCAGTTGTGAAGCCGACTACAATACGAGTTATGCTCACAGTAGCAGTTACATATGAATGGTCTGTATTCCAGTTAGATGTCAACAATGCCTTTATTAATGGGGATCGACAAGAGCAGGTTTACATGATGCAACCCCCAGAATTCATAGATCCTTCACGACCTAAGGCTGTTTGCAAGCTTCATAAGGCTTTATATGGCCTAAAGCAGGCTCCTCGGGCATGGTTTGACAAGCTTCGACATACACTTCTCATGCTTGGTTTTGATTCTACAAAGTCTGATTCATCCTTATTCATCAGACATGCTCCCTCTCCTATCTTTCTTCTAGTCTATGTTGATGATATACTCATCACTGGTGCCGACTCACATGATGTTTCCCAGATTATCCAACAGCTGAATGCTCAGTTATCTTTAAAAGATTTGGGTCTTGTTCATTTCTTTCTTGGTATTCAAGTGCAACATACTATCAATGGTTTGTTTCTGTCTCAGTCCAAATACATTGGTGATCTCTTGTGCAGAGCCAAGATGCAATATGCTAATGGGCTACCTACTCCTATGAGTGGTGGGGAGAAACTGTTTGCTACAGGTAGTAATCCAGTCCGAGATGTTCAGCTATATCGAAGTATTGTGGGTACACTATAATATGTTACAATTACTAGGCCTGAAATTGCATATTCAGTAAACTGTGTTTGCCAATTCATGCAGACTCCTCTTGAGTCACACTGGAGAGTGGTGAAAGGAATATTGAGGTATCTCAAGGCTACACCCAATTTTGGACTTCACATAGTTCCAACTCCTTCATTTCAAAGTGGCTACTGTGATGCTGATTGGGCATCTGATCCTAATGATAGGAGGTCTACATCGGGTTATTGTGTGTATCTGGGTGATAACCTCATATCCTGGTCGTCTAAGAAGCAGAGCACTGTCTCTCGAAGCAGTACTGAAGCAGAATACAAAAGTCTAGCATCAGTTACAGCTGAGCTAACTTGGTTGCAAACTCTGTTTCATGAGTTGAAGATTGGTTGCTTAACTCCAAATATCTGGTGTGATAATAAGAGCATTGTCATGCTTAGTGCTAATCCAGTGCTTCATTCTAGAACTAAACACATTGAGATTGACATTTACTTTGTACGTGAAAAAGGTTGCTCGCAAGGTTGTTCATGTCCATCATATTCAAGCTACTGATCAAGTTGCTGATGTTTTCACTAAAGCAATTGGTCATTCCAGGTTCTTATTGTTGCGTGACAAACTAAGTGTGATAGATGAATCTACACTTAGTTTGAGGGGGAATGTTAAGCAATAGCAGAGTAATCAAGAAATGTAAAGTAGTTAGTCAGTTTGTTAAGCTATCTGTTAGTCTGTTTTGACAGCTAATCAGACATTAGAATGTCTATATAAGCAATGTACATTGTACAATTCATACTATAAAATATACAAAGTTTTCTCATAGCATAGTTTGTTATAGATTATAACACACCTAGTCAAATTTTGCTGCCTCCGTATCAATGACCTGATCAAATAAAAGAAGGAAATTATGTCATTTTTGAACCAAACAATACAACAAAGGTCTCATATACTAAAGCTTTATTGTGAGTTTCTTGATCTATCAAAAAAACCATCATAAACATTAAGATTCAAGGGAGACGAGGAGAAGGCTCGTCGCAGGGCTTCAAGGAGGAGACTCGTCCCCGGTGTCGCAGCCGCGGGGCTCGTCGTATCGCATGACGCCGCAGAAAGCTGCAGAGCTCGTCGCAGAAAGCCGTAGGGCTCATCGCAGAATCGATCCACGCCGTAGGGCTCGTTGCTGCTCTAGATCTGAATCAAGTTGCCGATTCAAGGGAGGAAGGAAGAGGGATGTCAGATCTGTTTTCTAGATCTGATACCCCTTCTCCGGTCTATTGAATGACATGAACAAATGGTGGAGATGCCGTCAGTGCGAACGTGTTTGCACAGGAGGTGCTCATGGCTTTTGAGGAGAAGTACAACATTCATGGCGATGGATTGCTACAGTTACTCACAAATGAATATCAAGTGGCTGTAAAAAATGGAGATAAACTAGGTGCAGAAGGACTGTAAATGATGATAAACCCCAAAAACTTGGCAATGCTGACTGCAAGGGTGTCAGTCAGTCAAGAGCAGGCTGCAGCGCAAAGGAATGAAGAGGTTCTGCATAAAGCAGATGAATGTACAATGCCAACCAGTGTTACATCCTCTGGCCCTAGCAAACTTCAAGAAGCAATGACAACAAACCCTGTCGTTGCACCAGCGAGGATGAGTTGGGCATCAAAGCTTAAGCAAAGCAAGCATACGGGCTCTACAAAACTTAGGTATGAACCTCCAGCTACTGTTGAAGGAATGAAAATAGTACAAGGGCAAACTGCTGACTTTGCGAATAGGATAGAAGAATACGAAAGGTTGGTTATTGGCAACTTTGTGGGCAAGTGCCTGGCATATGGTTATGTCAAAGAGTGGCTGATAAGGACGTGGGGAATTTGAGATTTTGAGATGAGCATATAGGGAGAGAAGAATTTTGTATTCAAATTCAAGAAGGAAACATATAGAAGTAAGGTATTGGAAATGAGACATCTGCATATTGCAAGCAGGTTGTTCATCCTCAGGGCCTGGTCACCTTCTATGGTTGAGGATGCCGAGGTGCTTACCTCGATACCTATTTGGGTTACACTGAAGAAAATTTCTTTATTCCTATGGAATCCAGAGGGTATTCAAAGGATTGCTTGTTTTATTGAAGTGCCTATCATGCTTGACAAAGCTATTGAAGAAATGACAAGATTAGCGTATGCGAGGGTGTGTGTGGATGTGGATGTAAACAACCAATTACCCAAAGACATCCTTGTGGTTATCAATGGAGATAAGAAAAAAATAGTTAAAGTTGAGTATGCATGGATTCCTGTTAAATGCAGTTCTTGTGCAGTTTTTAGCCATACAAAACAGCAGTGTTCAAATTAAGAGCAAAATTAATACTCCAGGCCATATGGTGTGGCAAGCTACGGGTAGGACCCAACAACTAGAAAGACAAAACTCCGATGATTAGACGATCGCCAAGGGTAGACATATATTCAAGTCGAAGACTCCACTCAGTTTAGAGGGGCCAATCACAAAAAAGGGAATGTGACCAGTATAGAGGTTGCCAATGTGGCAGAGCATAACATAAATGATGACCAAAGTGATGCCATAACGCAGAGTCCACAACCATTGCTTGAGCGTTGTGCTAATGTGGAGGCAAGTGAACACACACCGACTCCGAACAAAGAGAACACCACAACAGATGAGCAGAGTAGTAACGAGGAACATGAGCAAGATCCTTCAAGTGAAGAGGTTGTAAACGATTTGTTTTCAAAATCTTGCACTAAAGATTTTAGTCTCTGCCCTCGAAGATTCTCTAGGGCTAAGAAAGTAAACAAAAAGTATAAAAGTTGAATTCCTCCTTAACAAAGGAGACATGGATAAAAAACAAGAGGTTTCTTCTTTGACAGATGCTAGTTGAAGATTTCTATAGGCCTAGTCATCATGTTCACTCACACTAGAATTATCTTTCTTATGAGAGTTTGTTTATTTTTTTTTGCTTTTGTTTATTTTGTATAAAGATTTTGAGGTCCTTAAAACCCAATTCGCTTTCCAAAAAAAAAAAAACCATCATGTTGCAGTTAGCCTATCTTTGGATGATCATCCTATTTAGATGGAATTATGTATTGTCACTGAAACTCACTCTACAAGATTGTAATCTTTCCTTCGCTACTTGCGGGGACGTGATTCGTGAATATCAGTTACCCTTTCTGGTTACTCAATACAACTACAGTGAAGCAAAATGAAGACTACTGTGGATATCCAGGCTATGGCATCAACTGTTCTAATGGGAACCCCATCTTAACTATCTCCAACAAAATTTACTCTGTGAGAAGCATCAATTATACCGCACATACCCTGACTGTCAGAGACCTTGAGTACATCGGAAAATCCTGTCCTAGAGTTCATGGCAACTACACTGTCAATCCAGGTTTTAGTTATGCTTACATCCTAGACAATCCTAACAGATTGATGAAGTATTACAGTAACTGTTCTTCATATCCACCTTCTTCTGTGCCATATATTTCATGTTTAGGCTCCACTGGAGCGAACCGTACTTATGTGTTCCAGCAGAATGCAGTTCCGAATTTCAACTGGAACAAGAACTGTGAAGAGAGATTTGAGATCCCGGTGCTTAACACAGCTCCTAACATTTCCAAAAATGTTACCACTTATGATTCCATTTTGCAACTGGGGTTTCGGATGGAAAATGTGAAAGTTCAGGAGGAAAATGTGGCCATGATCCATTCCGTAATGCTATTCTTTGCTATTGTCCAACATACACTGCAGTTGTCAATGTAATTACTGATTGCAACGATGACTAAGGTACTGATCCTAATTCAGTTTTAAACTTTTAGTTTGGACCAATTGGCTGTATTTTAAACTCTTAGGGGGGTGTATTGTATATGGATTCTTATGGAATTGATAAATAATTTGAAAAATCCACAGACTCTTTAAATTATCCACAGACTCTTTAAATTGTCCACGGACTTCTGCTGATTTCTTAAATCCATAGATTTTTGCTACAGACTTTCCAGAGATTTATAAAAATCCACGGACTTTGTATAAACGACTTTTACAGATTTTTAATTATTTGCAAGATAAAAAAAGTTGGTAAATAGTGATGAAACAAAAAAAATGTCCGCATATAATTAACAAAAGTGAAAGATACATGTGCTAAAAAAACTAGAAAAAGAAAAGGTCGTTAATTAACATCTTTAAAATAAGAAGTAAACGTCCATAAAATTGTATTATGATCATTCTTCTCCTTCATGATCATGGTCACTTTCTTCATTATCATTGTTAGCAACGTTGACGTTTGCTTGAGCTGCTGCCTTCATTTGATTAGCAATACTCATTCTCCATTGATTAACATTTTTTCTTTGCTGCTCTTGGGTTTGAATATCATCCCATTCAAAATTATCTTCATCATTCTCTACTAGATCATTTACCATGTTACACTGACAGGGAAATAGATTGTGGAAGGGTACAAGGTACTAACGGCTGCACCTACCAAACCCTAAAGATAGGGTCCGGTTCCTTGTCTATTAATTTCCTTTTTTAATCTTTGATCAATGATATATTCTGTGTAATAACATTTCACGCTTGTGACCATGTTGGCAACAACTGATTCCCATCTTCACAGACATGAAACAAAAATGCTAAATTGAATGATGGAATGGTCAGCAAGTTCTTTATGAGTGAAAAGAGTAAATGTCTCATCTTACATGATCAAAAGATTCAAAATAGAAATTTGTAGAATTCAGTTTATCATGAGACCAAGTAGAGAAAAAACAAACAAGAAACAAAAATGCTAACTTGAATGATGGACTAGTCAGCAAGTTGTTTACGAGTAAATCACCTTACTTCATGGTTACATCATTATATTGACATAACCTGGCTGACTAGCAAAGTTCATTCACAGTTATCTACACAATGCCAAACTTACCTCATGGTAATGTCACAATAATCCTCATGGCTAAAAGTTCATGGCCAAAGTGGAAGAGATAGAAAGTACGAAGTCCTCAAGGAAAACTTTTTTATAGACATAAACCAAGAGAGAACACAGAGATCAATGAGACCTACATGTTTCTTAAAAAGACAAACTATAAGAAATGTAGATTTATCAAGTCAGACATAGTCTAATACTCTACATGTAAACACAAAAACATTATTGCAATTTTTTATTGGCTTTTTCTTTGTGTGTATGGGTACGTGTGTCTTTACGAGAGAAGTGAAGGATAACAAGCCAGCCACCAGGTTCCCTGCTAGATGGTAGTGGAAAACAAGAGAAGTCATAACACAACTAGTTGCAACCTATAACGTGACACCCCACAGGTTAAGTTGTCAAAACTCCCTTTTGATCTGGATAACAATGATCAATATATACAGTACCTGTATTCCCAAACCCCAACACCCCCTCCCACACATGTGTCGTATACCTCATGTTCCGGCTTTGATCAAATACCCCCAAATCATTGAGCATTGAACCATGTTATGAGAGGATGCAACCCAGGAAGATATTACCTCCTGGTAGACCAACCCGTAGAACAGCAGGCAGATATCACTTCGCCTAAAAAATGAAAATACATGGATGACTACTCAATTTAATCCAAACCCAAACCCAAAATCATCAACGATGCAATAATGATGGAAACCAACCTCTTCGCAGCTGGCACAAGGAAAAACTTTGGGAGACTTTTTTTTACGTTGAAATCTTTGATCTGGAGGCTGGCAAATTATTGAACTTTGTTATTTATACCTAACACTACAAAGTCCATGAGAATCCATGATTTTTCAAATCCATAAATATGAATGATATTTTGAATACCCTAAAACTTTTATGGACTTTCTGAAATCCATATTGAATACCCCTAGACTTTGTGGATTTTAAAAAGACTTTTTAAAATCCTGATTGAATACCCCTAGACTTTTGTGGATTTTTTAAAATCCAAATTGAATACACTTGGATTTTCAGAACCCATGGAATTTATTAAATTGCCCACAAAATCCAGATACAATACACCCCCCTTAGTCTCTGTTTGGTTGCATTGGGATAATTTTCTTGCGAAAATCCACGAATGAAAAGATCATTACATTGATAATGATTTAGCAAGTGTAGTGAATTTCTAATTACTGACCTGTTTATAAACTAAAATGTGAATACTTGGGCTTGATCAATTTCACGCTTGATGCAGATGCAGGTAATTCAAGGAGCAAAAAAATCGCAATTGGTTAGCCTAGCAAGCATTTCATATAGTTCCGGAAACCAATATGATACTTATGTGTATCTATCAGGATTGGAATAACCGTATACTTAATTTCTTATGTTACAGGTGTATCGAGTGGAGTTGGAATATTAATTTTAATCATGATTGTGTACATTTTTATGTACAAGAGGAATATGTATTTCCGTTGATGTCAAATCTGTAAATTGAAAAACAGATCTAGAAAGAACAAAAATGTGGAAGCGTTTTTAGAAGATTATGGACGCCTTGAAAAAAATGACCAACCGCTTCATGGATAAACTAGGTCAGGGTGGCTATGGTGGTGTTTTCAAAGGGAAGCTCAAAGATGGAAGATTGGTGGCTGTTAAGGTTTTGATTGAATCCAAAGGCAACGAAGAAGAATTCACCAATGAAGTTGCTACAATTGGTAGAACCAACCATGTCAATATTGTTAGCCTTCTTGGATATTGCTCTGAAGGGTCTAAGAGAGCTCTTGTGTACGAATTCATGCCCAATGGATCTCTTGAGAAGTTCATCTGTAACGAGAAAAACACAAGCGCCACACATCCTTTAGGATGGGAAAAGCTATATCAAATTGCTTTGGGAATTGCTAACAGGTTACAGTACTTACATCGTGGTTGCAACACTCGCATTCTGCATTTTGACATTAAATCTCACAACATTCTTCTCGACAAGGACTTCTGCCCAAAAATCTCTGACTTTGGGTTGGCTAAACTTTGTGCAACAAGAGAGAGCATTGTTTTAATGCTTAATGCCAAAGGAACTATTGGCTACATTGCACCAGAGGTTTACTGTAGAAACTTTGGAGGTGTATCTTCAAAATCAGATGTTTATAGCTATGGAATGCTGCTGTTGGAAATGGTTGGTGAAAAAAAGAACATTGATGCAACAGTGTATAACACTGATAGCGATGATGTATATTTTCCAGAATGGATTTACAATCATCTATAAAAACATGGGAACATTGGTTTAGGAGGATTCAATGAGATGTCTGCAGAAGAAAGAAAGATGATCATAGTTGGTCTGTGGTCCATACAAACACATCCAGTAAACCGGCCTTCAATGACTATGGTTGTTGAAATGTTGCAGAAAAGTGTTGATGACTTGCAAATTCCACCCAACCCTTTTCAAGAGCTTGCAACATAATCTCAAACACCTGATCCTTTTCAAGATCCTCTACCATCATGATTTCATAAATGGTTGAATGTATTGGTTTTAGTTATGGCTCTTGTTTCACAGTCGCTTATTTCTACCAATTACAACATATGGAGTAGAGATCTGACCATGACTCTCAAAGCCCAAGTACCAGAAGAAGAAGAAAACGAAATAATTTCTTCAAACTGATATAAAGCTCTGGGCTATTAGCACCCCGAGTTTTACTCAACTCAACAAAGAATAGAAGCAATGTCTCTATCTGACGCACATGACAGCAACACCCAGATAGATGTAGATCATGCAATCTTCCACTCGTCCTTTCTCTCTCTCCCTGTCACATGTTCGGTCACACATCAGATCGCACAGCAGGGAAGAAACGAAGAAGAAATAAACGAAGAAGAAGAAACAAAGGGAAAAAAAGAAATTTGAATATCTTTTCACTCTGTTATTCACACTCACCATCTTTGGTCACTACCAAAATCTATGTTGACTCGAATTGAACAATACCAAGACTTTAATTGAGTCATGATTTTTTCATACATGAATCACTACCAAAATCTGTGTTGACTCGAATTGAGCAATACTAAGACTCAAATTGAATCACAATCATGATTTCTTCATACAAAAATCATCCAAAATTCGAAATGTAGAGCATGCATAGGAGAGAGGCTGAGATCAAATTGTTTGTAAATGGGAATCTGTTTCTGTTAGAGAATAGAAGTCTACCTATGTTACAACATAGGAAAGTGTCACAGATCTATTCTGTAACATAGGTAGACTTCTATTCTGTGACACTTTCCTATGTTGTAACATAGATAGACTTCTATTCTCTAACAGTTTCAGACCTGCTTTGCATTTACAATATCTTTTTCTTCTCTTTGCATTTTGTTTTTTCAAAGCATGATTGGTAATAGTGTTGTGGGGATCCACACCTCCACTTTTCTTTCATGGTTCTTAGAATTCATCAATGAAGTTGCTACAATTGACTTGACTTGGAAGAAATTTCCATCAGGGTGCATATGTCTTGACTTGGAAGCATGAAATGGTAATTCATTTTGATCGGAGAATGACATACTGAATTATAAATAGGTGAGTAAAATCCAATCCAATCAATTCTGGTCCCTGTATAAGCCATGACCGATCTTTCCTTTCTTCTGCTCTTCTGGTTGTTCCTTCGGTCTGTTTATGGGAGACATGTGAACTCGTCCGACCTTATAAGTCCCTTCAACCATGTCAATACGCTCCCTAAAGCACTTTCTCCATTTAATGTCACTAGTCCCTTCAACCGCGGTAATCTTCTCCATGCAGCCCCTTCTCCACCCAATTTCCCAAGTCCCTTCTACCGTGGTAGTCTTCACCATGTATCCCCTTCTCCATCCAACGTCACACGTCATTTCAACCGTAGTAATCTTCTTCGTTTCTTCCCTATTGTGCGATCTGATGTGTGACCGAACATGTGACAGGGAGATTCGCCCCTACCGAACATTGATGGTTGTTTTAGTATTTGTTTTTAATTTTGTTTCATTTATATAAAGGTTTAGGGGTCCTTAAAACCCAGCTCAATTTTCAAAAAAAAAAAAAAAATATAATTTTATTTTCGTATAGAAAACAAGTAAGACTACTGTATCCATTCAACTCCACACAAGAATAGATTTTCTGCAAATGATGTCTGTCATAGAACTTCTGCAATTCGCCCCTACCGAACTTTCGAATGCACTCATCCTCTTTTACAAAATAAAAACCCTATTTATTAGTTTAATAAAAGCCCACAACCAAGCCCAAATACAATTGAGTAACAATCCATCAACATTAGGGTTTACAAAAGAAATTTTTATATTTATTTAATTAGGCGGGTATTACAATATATACAACTGAAAAGAATCTCGTCCCGAGATTCGGTAGAAGAAGGTAAGTAGGAAATTATATCTTAAATAAACAAACTACACATCACATGGTCAAACAAATAACTCATATGTATGCCCATAACTTAATGAAGACAATCACACAAAAATATAAATATTTTCAGTAAATACAAAAATTACGAGGTACTACACTAGACTTAAATGCTTGTGGGAATCTTAAATTTCAAATGATTCGATATTTTGGATCAATGAGCAGGAAGCCCATATTGATAGGTGCACGTCGAGAGGTCTCAAATTTCTGGTATATGAGTAGGAGGATCTCGAAGAACTTGGAAGGCTTATGGGTGGTCTTTGCAGTTTAAAAAAAAAATGAGAGAGAACCTTCAACTTATTGTTTAATTTTCAGCCAAACCTGCTTATTTACCATTGTCGGGGCTAAAAGAAACTCTACAATCTGATTTCTGAAGGGATGATCACATGGTTCATGGTAATTTTAAGGAAGCATTACTAGAAGGCTTATTTAGGTTCTTAGTTGAAGATTTGAAGCAAGTTTTTTGTCCTGTGGATGTTGTAACGAGTGAACGTATGAGTGATTGTAATCTTTATCATCCTCTTTTTTCATTTCTAAGGTTCGGGGATCCTAAATAACCCCGCTCATTTTTCCAAAAAAAAAAAAAAAAAAAAAGGAGGCTTGGAGCAGCTAGAGGACTTCCATGCTGACTTTACATGGCTGCTAATTAACTTCAATTTAATTATCTATTTATTTTAAACCACACATGCCTTATTCTATCCATAGAGACAGCAATACTTGACTAGGTGGTTGGTTAAGCAGAGCTGCATAATCGCGTGGTTGGGAGGTTCGAAGAATTTTCTAGTTTTCATTGCTCAAGTCCATTCAAATTGGCATGAACTAATGGAAAAGGAAGAAACTTGCTCTAATAATTGATTGAAATGAGGTCCCTTTTTCCTTTGCTCTCCCTGTTATTTTCTTTTGGTTTATGTGAAGATTCTATGTTTGTATTCCGTTTAGTTGATAAAAACTTCAGGAGAGACTTTACTAGAAATCATTAGCTAAGTTGAGTTACTGGAAGTTAAAATTTTTGTTTTGAGAGTGCTCAAGCCTCAAAAGTCTAATTTAACATGTATTCTCCTTAAGTAAATTTTACGTGATTTTAAGGAATTACTGATGCTCATGCAATGATTATGTATATCATATAATTCTAAAAAGAGTAATAACAATAACAAAAATTAAGCACTCCAAACGATCGCAAATAATTACTAGTATATCATTAGACGGGACTATGGATGTCATTATTTTCCCTAAATGCATACAACTGAAGTAGAGTTGAGAAAAGGATTAGGAGGCATTCCTAAAGAGTTGATACACCCTTCCAACATTTCCACCACCCTGCTCATCGAAGGCCGAACCGCTGGATCCATTTGTATGCACCACAGACCTACCAAGGTCATTTTCTTTGAAATTTCTTCCTTCAAAACTTTTTCCAAACCTAATAATCCTTCATTGTCGCATTTTTCCAGATGCTTATAGATCAAACGTGGAAAATGCACCTCACCATTTTCTTCTACACTTGGGAAGATTCCATTTCTTCCTCTGACAATTTCCAATAGCGTCATCCCGTAACTATACACGTCAGATTTATATGACACACCTGGGAAATATTCCTATCTAACTTTGTAATGAGGCTCACCATCAATGCGCTATAAGTTTGATCACTCCTGCAAAAACATGCTTGAGCTTGCAAATTGATTTGCAAACTGAGCATTGATGGTTGGGCAAAGTATTAGGACAGCAAATGCAAGTCCCATGAACCGTAGAAATATTGCAAAACCTGAAAACTCTTATAACTGAGGGTGATCTTTGAATAACTTATCATGTTCATGCACCATAAGACTAGAGCCTCTTATTAAGAGTCGAGAATACATAATCAAACAAACACCCCCTCAGTTGCAAGCTTTTAAAGCAAATTGTGAACCTAGCATGGTTGATGCAGATATTGTTGTATTCATCCTTTGCTGAGGTATTTCCTAATATTTTTGGGGACATGATGTATGGGGACTGTTGTGACTCAAAACCTACTCCAATCAACTATTAAACACCTTTTAATATCTCTTGCATACATATATCTTGTGCAGGGGCATCTCCATCTGTTGTTTCAGGGGTTCCATTGGCACGAAGATACAACATTGGTTTTTACGGTAAATGCTCTATGATCCCATAAACTCGTTTATTTATCTCATCATCTCAAAACTCGACCTGATGCAGAACCATCTTTATATGTGAATGCAGTGATGTTAGGTATCAGCATAGTCCTCCTGTTGGTTATTATTGTGCTCCTGTGTAGAAATAAATTCCTCTCAAATCCAATTTCAATTTTGAAGAAGAGAACTAGGCCAGAGCAGAGCATAGTATCCTTCATAAACAATTATCAATCACCCGCACCCAAGCAATATAGGTATTCTGAAATCAAGAAATTGACCAATTCATTCCAGGTAAAAATAGGACAAGGAGGTTATGGTGGAGTGTTCAAGGGAAAGCTAACAGATGGACGTCTAGTAGCAGTTAAGGTATTCAACAACTCCAAAGGGAATGGGGAAGACTTCATCAATGAAGTAGATACCATTGGTGGGACTAACCACGTAAACATTGTCACACTACTAGGCTATTGTTCTGAAGGGTCCAAATGCGCTCTCATTTATGAGTTCATGTCAAATGGATCTCTGGAAAAATACATATACAATGATAACCTAAGAACATCATTCCTACTTGAATGGGAAAACCTTTACCAAATCATCCTTGGTGTTGCTAGAGGACTTGAATATTTGCACATTGGTTGTACCACGCGTATTTTGCACTTGGACATAAAACCTCAAAACATACTCCTTGACCAAGATCTCTGCCCTAAGATATCTGACTTTGGGTTGGCTAAACTCTGTTTTACAAGAGAAAGTGTTGTATCAATGCTTGGCTTTCGAGGAACTTTCGGTTATGTTGCACCTGAAGTATATTGTAGAAATATTTTCCCAGGTGTGTCATATAAATCTGACGCTATTGGAAATTGTCAGAGGAAGAAATGGAATCTTCCCAAGTGTAGAAGAAAATGGTGAGGTGCATTTTCCACGTTTGATCTATAAGCATCTTGAAAAATGCGACAATGAAGGATTATTAGGTTTGGAAAAAGTTCTGAAGGAAGAAATTTCAAAGAAAATGACCTTGGTGGGTCTGTGGTGCATACAAATGGATCCAGCGGTTCGGCCTTCGATGAGCAGGGTGGTGGAAATGTTGGAAGGGTGTATCAACTCTTTAGGAATGCCTCCTAATCCTTTTCTCAACTCTACTTCAGTTGTATGCATTTAGGGAAAATAATGACATCCATAGTCCCGTCTAATGATATACTAGTAATTATTTGTGATCGTTTGGAGTGCTTAATTTTTGTTATTGTTATTACTCTTTTTAGAATTATATGATATACATAATCATTGCATGAGCATCAGTAATTCCTTAAAATCACGTAAAATTTACTTAAGGAGAATACATGTTAAATTAGACTTTTGAGGCTTGAGCACTCTCAAAACAAAATTTTAACTTCCAGTAACTCAACTTAGCTAATGATTTCTAGTAAAGTCTCTCCTGAAGTTTTTATCAACTAAACGGAATACAAACATAGAATCTTCACATAAACCAAAAGAAAATAACAGGGAGAGCAAAGGAAAAAGGGACCTCATTTCAATCAATTATTAGAGCAAGTTTCTTCCTTTTCCATTAGTTCATGCCAATTTGAATGGACTTGAGCAATGAAAACTAGAAAATTCTTCGAACCTCCCAACCACGCGATTATGCAGCTCTGCTTAACCAACCACCTAGTCAAGTATTGCTGTCTCTATGGATAGAATAAGGCATGTGTGGTTTAAAATAAATAGATAATTAAATTGAAGTTAATTAGCAGCCATGTAAAGTCAGCATGGAAGTCCTCTAGCTGCTCCAAGCCTCCTTTTTTTTTTTTTTTTTTTTTGGAAAAATGAGCGGGGTTATTTAGGATCCCCGAACCTTAGAAATGAAAAAAGAGGATGATAAAGATTACAATCACTCATACGTTCACTCGTTACAACATCCACAGGACAAAAAACTTGCTTCAAATCTTCAACTAAGAACCTAAATAAGCCTTCTAGTAATGTTTCCTTAAAATTACCATGAACCATGTGATCATCCCTTCAGAAATCAGATTGTAGAATTTCTTTTAGCCCCGACAATGGTAAATAAGCAGGTTTGGCTGAAAATTAAACAATATGTTGAAGGTTCTCTCTCATTTTTTTTTTAAACTGCAAAGACCACCCATAAGCCTTCCAAGTTCTTCGAGATCCTCCTACTCATATACCAGAAATTTGAGACCTCTCGACGTGCACCTATCAATATGGGCTTCCTGCTCATTGATCCAAAATATCGAATCATTTGAAATTTAAGATTCCCACAAGCATTTAAGTCTAGTGTAGCACCTCGTAATTTTTGTACTTACTGAAAATATTTATATTTTTGTGTGATTGTCTTCATTAAGTTATGGGCATACATATGAGTTATTTGTTTGACCATGTGATGTGTAGTTTATTTATTTAAGAATTAATTTCCTACTTACCTTCTTCTACCGAATCTCGGGACGAGATTCTTTTCAGTTGTATATATTGTAATACCCGCCTAATTAAATAAATATAAAAATTTCTTTTGTAAACCCTAATATTGATGGATTGTTACTCAATTGTATTTGGGCTTGGTTGTGGGCTTTTATTAAACTAATAAATAGGGTTTTTATTTTGTAAAAGATGATGAGTGCATTCGAAAGTTCGGTAGAGCCGAATAGCCACCCACCTTATAAAGAGAATAACCTTATTTCTTTTCTTTTTTTCTCTCATTATTTTCTCCTTCCTTTTCCCTTTTCCCTTCACGATTTTTTCTCAAAGCGGCTGATGGTGAGACGAAACAGGCGAGAGGAGTCGTGAGGGAGACAGTGAGGAGAGCGAACTGCAACACCTCCTCTCTCTTGTATGCTTCCAAGGTTTCTTCTCCTGCTTACGACCCAACACAGTGAGAGGTGATGAAGATGGCGTTCTTTCGGTCAATTTCGCTGAAGCTGCGTTGTTGATACAGGGGATGAAGATGGGGATAAAGCCAGTAAATGTAGAAAGAGAGGTTCTTAGCGTAAGAGCACCAAATCTCGTAATCCCTAATTTCTCAATTTTTTTTAGGTCCCGTTTTGGGGAAATGAGTAATTTAGGGTTCTTCAAATCGATTGTCTTTCACGGCGATGTGTGTTTGGGAGAAGTTGAAGTATCTCATGTCAAGAACCAAGAATTTCAGTTCCCGAACAACGAAATTCGAATCAATCACATCTCTCAGCAGAGCGAGTGGTGTCTTCCGTTTTCGATTCTTGAAACGCTTTCTCCTTTTACCGTTCGGTGCAAGATCAGAGCCAATTTCACCTCTGAACAATCACTTCTCTATCGTCTCTACATCACTTGTTTGCGCGAACTCAAGACTGGAGTTGTTTTGTTAGGAGCAGGAAGAGATGGAAATGATGTTGTAGCATCTGGGGTTGAATTGTTCGGATCAGATGTACTGTACATGCAGTGTCAACTCTGTAGAGGAGGAGGCGAAGAGGATGAGGAGTTGTTTGAGATGAATTATGTGGAGTTTATTCAGAGGGATATGGAGGGGAGTGATTTGGATACGAGGCATGGAGGTTAGTGTGGTGTGCCCTTCATGTGGTCTTAATCAAGGCAACACAGTTCATCTTATTTATGTATTGTGATTGGTTTACAGATTGTTGATGCATATCATGTGGGATGTTTGGTTTATGTTGGGTGATGCATGCCTAGAAAAAAAAAATATTGTTGAGATATTGGCTGCTCCTTCTACAACTTTCTATTAAAGGGAAGGATATCTGGAAGTGTTTCATTTTGCACTATATTCGTTGGTGTGGAAAGAACGTAATAATATTATATTTTGTATTAAGGAGTTGGAGATGGGAGCAATTGTAACTGAGATATTGATTTCTTAGTGTTGTTGGGTTTACCATCTTCCATTTTTAGGGGACGCTCTTCAAATGGTTTATGCTGAATTGGGTATTGGAGATTGCGACGAACCCCTGTGATGCAGAATTGCAGAAGTTTATGGAGCAGAAAGCAAAGGGTTATTGTGTGGATCCGTTGCGAAATCCTTTACGGTTTGTGATCTCTTCAGTGAGTTCTCTTTTATCCCTTTCAGTTTGTTTTATGTGATGGTTTTGATAGTTATGTGTTGTGTGTTTAATCTACTTTGATTAAAACTCCATTTTCTTTCTCCATGATTTTGCCCTTAACTTGGTAGATTAAATTGATGGGGTTTGATTACTTTAATTAATTGATTTGAATGAATGAATAAATGGATACCCATTGTAGTTCACATTGATTTTAGGCGATTGTCAAGGCATTCGGGGTTTTCTAGGTCATCATCATCATTAGAAAAGCATGTGATTGAGTAGGGTTTGTGTAAGAAAGACTAAGGAACCCCCGAGTGATATCATGAAGAAAATTTGGACAAATTGTATCTCCTATGTTAGATCAGATGTTACCACATTTAGGTAGTAGGTGTATGTGCGTTTTGGATTTGTCAAATCCCATCGGGTTAAAATTGAAATTCATCATATGCGTCCATATGATTTATTAAAGTTGGTTGTCAAAGTGTTGTGCCACTATCAGAAATATTTTCTCGTTAATTGTCAAAGGTTATAGATACATTGCTCATTTGTTTGATGAAATTCCTTAATGAAATAGAAGATGGATTTGGGAAAGTTTTACAAGAATGAAATGAGTAAATTTTGCTTAGTTCCTAATGTATCTCATTGTCATATGCTCTTTTGATCATGACCTGGAAGATATTATCTTTGGAGTATTTCTTTGGACCTATTTACATAACTGGTGAGGTTGATCCCAATTGCATAACATAAAATAGAAGAAAATTTCCTAGTAATAGATATTGACTGGAATTTAATTGAGCACTTGTTTTAGTTTGAGTATTTGTATTGTTATGTGAATTGGTGTGCATATTGTTTTTCGTATGATGCAAAGAGATGAGATGTGTGAATTGACAATGTGTCAAATATTACTTGTTCCCCAACAGAATGGTGGATACTGTGGTTGATTTACTTATGGTTGACAAAGTGTCTCCATAAAAGAGTTTTGAGTTTTAGTTGATATTTTTTATGCTCTTTTCCACAACTCCGAAAAAAAAATGTGAAAAGAAATGAAATTTTTGTATACAGACTTGCTTGTATACTTGTGATATTATTGGGTATGCAGACTTGCTTGCATATCAGTGTACTTGCTAGTGATCGACCTTCGGGTGAGATGACATGTTCCTCGAGGTGGCACCCCACTTGAAACATGTACGCTCCGAATGGTTTCGATGGCAAGAGCGGCACACTTGGGTGAGGTGTGTTCGGTGCACCGTTCCATGTGTGTTCGGTTGTACGTGTAGATTTAGGAAGAATGCTTGCCATGGATCGAACTTCGGGTGAGATGATATGTTCCTCGAGGTGGCACCCCACTTGGAACATGTACGCTTCGAGTGGTTTCTAAGGCAAGGGAGACACACTTGGGTGAGGTGTGTTCGGCACAGGAGGAGAGTGCGATTGTGGAAAAGTAGCGAGACTTCTTTTTGTATATGTGCATGATTACCTTAAAGGAAGAAACTAAATGCTCATTCAACCATTGAATGAGAACTACACGTCTTCCTTAAGGTAGAAAAATGTGTTTGTTTAATATTTCAATAATAGTCTAATATGATTATGAACTGTATTGTTGTTGCATTTATGAGGATTGATAACTCAAAAAATTTTATTTATTAGTAATCAATAATGCATATTTATTTATTATGATGATAACACCATTGCCTCATTGAGGAACTACCTGATGGTGTGGTTATTTATTGATTGGTTTATTTTAATGTTGTCATGTGTGGATCTATTGATTTTGGGATGAAGATTTCTCACACCAGCTTTATTGCTGACCCGAGTGAGCTTTTGCTTCTTGGGTACATTCCTTTTGGAATGTTGCCGAGTAGTCTTTCAGGATTAAAGATTTTGAGCTGCATTTCTGAAGTTTCGCTAGTGAGCTAGCAACGTCAAAGTCTCACCGGGTTAGATTTTTATTTGTTTCAGATGTTTAGTTCATGCTGCTATTTGTTTATGTTATTATTGAATTCTCACGTCCCGAGTTTTGGGGGAAACGGATAATCTTACGTGGATTTTTAGGATTTTCGTTTCCTTCAAAAATCGGGGCGTGACATCTAGCTTGATGAATTCCACGCATTGTAAGTGCATGTAATACTGGTACAAGGAGCACAAAAGTCACACTTGGTAAACCTCCCACAAAAACTACTTGTAACTTCGAACACATAAATATTTTGGCTTCACCAATTTGATGGTTGCATATGCAGGTGATACTAATAATGGGAGGATAAAAGTCTCAATTGGTAAGCCTTATATATGATCTCCACGAGGCTAGGTTGTTGGTCAATTTACAAAATCTAATTTGTTAATTAGCAGTGACTTAACTATTTACTGTCTCGATTACAGGTGCTTTGATTGGAGTTGGGGCTGGAGCTGGAGCTGGAACATTAGTGATTATCATTCTGTTTGTGTATAGAAGGAATCTCTTGTTGCATTGTCGTACAATTTATAAATGGAGTAACAAAGCTGGAGACAGTGCTAATGTTGACAGGTTTTTGGAAAATTATGGACCCCTTGCTCTTCATAGATACACATATTCGGACCTCAAAAGATTTACCAACTCGTTCAAGGATAAACTAAGCCAAGGAGGATATGGAAGTGTTTTCAAGGGGAAGCTTAAGGACGAGCATCTTGTTGCTGTTAAGGTTCTGACTGAATCGAAAGGCAACGAAGAAGAATTCATCAATGAATTAAGTCAACACAATTGGGAGGACTAACCATGTCAATGTTGTTAGCCTTATCGGGTTTTGCTATGAAGGTCCTAAAAGAGCTCTTGTTTACGAATTCATGCCCAATGGATCTCTTGAGAAGTTCATCTATAATAAGAAGGGTGCAAGCTCCACACATCCTTTGGGATGGGAAAAGCTATATCAAATTGCTCTTGAAATTGCTAATGGGTTAGAGTACCTACATCGTGGTTGTAACACTCGCATTCTGCATTTTGACGTTAAACCTCATAACATTCTCTTGGATGAGGACTTCATTCCGAAGATCTCTGACTTTGGGTTGGCTAAGCTTTGCCCAACAAAAGATCAGAGTATTGTTTCAATGTCTAATGCCTGCGGAACTGTAGGTTATATAGCACCAGAGGTTTACTGTAGAAACTTTGGAGGTGTATCTTCAAAATCGGATGGTTATAGCTATGGAATGTTGCTGTTGAAAATGGTTGGTGGAAAAAAGAACATGTTGAAAAAATCCAACATGTGTGGGCACACATGTATTTAATGTGTATTGTTATCTTAAAGTATAGCCCAATGAATTGTGATCTAATATGGTTAATTGAGCTAGGGTATTAAAATATCATGGGCTTAATGTGTAGATACACTTAAGAAATTTTTAATTTGATGAGTGACCAAACTAGAAATTGATAAGAATAACTAATAAACCAATCAGTTATAAATACATAGTTATGGTCCCCAGTTGAGAGCATCTTTTGTTTCTTCTGAAATTCCTTTTACAGAGAGATATACAGAAAACATACGCTATCAACTGGAAGGCCAAGACTCATCCCTTCCTTGAAGTGCAATGGATCAAGGTACGCTTCCGCTTTATTATTGATTGTTTTCTTCTCATTGAATCAATATGGAACATATAATTGGTATCAGAGCCGATGATTCGGCGGGGACTTGGCAAGTGGTGCAAGGCGACACATTGTTCTGGGGATCAGGCACGAGATAGCGAGCCAAGTCGCATGTGCGCGGTTCGCCAGATGAATGAGTGCAAGGCAGCACATTGTTCTGGAGATCAGACACTAGATTAGGTTCCAGATCCTTGACAAGAGAAGATATCCTACAAGTCCGATCGAGGTGGAGTTAGTGTGGTGGTTGCAACGCAGCCCGTACACCGAGTGCTACCCACAAGATCGTGGTCGCACATGAGACTCGAGGAGGAGGTGTACTTCGAGATGTTGCAGATCGGTGGATGGATTGTAGGATGTGTGACGATTCGTGCCAAAGGTAGAGATTGTTGGGATGAAAATTGACTTGAATTGTCCCACATCAAGTAAGGTGGAGTCGTCACTAAGGTTTATAAGGATATGATCCACTCCCTAATAGCAACGAGGCCTTTTAAGATAAAAACGCAACACCCATGGCCCGGATGGTAGGCCCAAGACAGCGGGTGTTTAAGTTGGGGAACAACATCGTTGCTATGTATAGTGGATCTAAGTGCGCATGCGTGCACGCGCTCGGGCTACTAACAGAACATTGATGCAACAATGTATAACACTGACAGCGATGATATATATTTTCCAGAATGGATTTATAATCATCTAGAAAAACATGGGAACATTGGTTTAGGAGGATTCAATGAGATGTCTGCAGTAGAAAGAAAGATGATCATAGTTGGTCTGTGGTCCATACAAACACATCCAGTAAACCGGCCTTGCCTTCAATGACTATGGTTGTTGAAATGTTGCAGAAAAGTGTTGACGACTTGCAAATTCCACCCAACCATTTTCAAGAGCCTGCAACATAATCTCAAACACCTGATCCTTTTCAAGATCCTCCACCATCATGATTTCATAAATGGTTGAATGTATTGGTTTTAGTTAGATCTTAGACCATGTTTATATATACTTGTGCGCAATTGTATTTGACATATGTTAATATATTGGTTTAGTTCCACGTTCATGAGCATCCTTTTTTCCTTTTTTAACCCTTCAAGCCTAAATTCTCATACAACCCCAGTTTAGTAATACTTGATCTTCACACTGTTACAATGTTTCTGAATACGCTTTGCACTGATTTGCATCATCTACAACTGGATTCAAAGTTTTCTGAAAAATAAAGGATGAAGTCTTGGTCGCAATTTTGCTTTATAGAAAGGACTTGAATGATTGTGACACGCGGGTGGGGATAAAAAATTTAATATTATGTATGTTGAATAGAAAATGAAATAGCATATATTGACTGGAGGAGTTGACAACTGATGATTTGATGAAATCAAATAATTCATGGCCAAAGATGCATTCAGTTTCTTGATCTTCTTGATCCATCAACCAATGCAATTTAATTGTGTGCAAGCCGAAGAGCTAATAAAATCTTCTCACTTTTCTTTTGCCAGCTCTTTGTAATCGTAGTTGCTGGATGAAACAAAATAAAATGTTTAAAAATAATATGTAAATTGATTAAATTTGGATCTAGCACTGTATATCTCCTAATTCCAAGCTCTTGGTAAAATTCAAGTTTCAAACAAAAATATTAGGGAAGTACCACTTGGCAGAATAACCGATCTGTGCAGCCAAAAAAATTTGACTCTACAAAAGCCGGCTATGTATTTTCTTTCTCTGATACAGTCGTAGCTAATTTAGAGGAAAGCCATGGTCATACTGGTACACTGCTAATACTTTTTTCCCCTTTCACTTATTTTATTTTTAAAAATCAAAATCGGGTTTTAAGATCATCGATCGCTAGTGGTAGTCTTGTCCTCATGTAAGAGAGGTATGGTTTAAGATCAATACGCTCCCTAAAGCACTTTCTCCATTTAATGTCACTAGTCCCTTCAACCGCGGTAATTACAAATATGTTTGAAAAATAAAAACGGGATAGTGTTTCCTTACTTTTGGCTAACTTATGTGCTCGATTGAGATTGATTTTTAAGTTGATCAAAATATAAAAGTTGTAGTACTCTGAGTTATTTAATAAATGCAATTTGAATCACTTGAAAATGTTTTGAAATGAGCAAGCTATGATCATTTTAGTAAAGTCGTGCAGAACAGAAAAATAATTTATGCTCGCAGAGTGCACTGCGGTCTGCGAACATAAATTTTTTCAGACAAATTGTGCGACTTTAGTAAAATGATTATAACTTGCTTATTTCAAAACATTTTCAAGTGATTCAAATTGAGTTTATTAGATAACTCAGAGTAATACAACTTTTGTGTTTCGATCAACTCGAGAATCGGTTTCAATCAAGCACATAAGTTGGCCGAAAGTCAAGAACACCATCCCATTTTCATTTTTCGGACAAATTTGCGCGACTTTAGTAAAATGACCATAATTTGCTCATTTCAAAACATTTTCAAGTGATTGAAGTTTTTTTTATTAGATAACTCAGAGCACTACAACTTTTATGTTTTGATCATCTTAAGAATCTTTCTTAATAGAGGGTTAAAATTGGTCGAAAGTTACCTTTTTTTTTTAGCTTCTCTGTTATGTTAAGTTATGTATATTTATTAAGTTTGGGTTTAAGAGTTCTGACTAGGGATGACAACGGGACGAATTTGAACAAATTCATCCCCGATCCGTTAGGAAAATCGAAGCCCCAAATTTGCTCCATCAATCCGTTTACAATTTTAATTAAAAACCTCAACCACCCTGTGTGGATTGGCGGATATCCGCCCCGCCCCGCCAATCCGTTTATGGTTTGCGGTTCTGTTACTGGATTGCCGAATCCCCTCCCCAATCCGCAATCAAAACAGCACATTAAGAAAGCTTTTGTTTATTATAAGCTAATCCATACAAACATAAGCATTATCAGATTCAGAGATATTAATCCTTGGCCACAAGTAATAATTCTAAAATCCGAAACCACATAAAATTTAAAAATCTATGTAAAAATGTGTTGGTCTTTTTTAATTCAAAATGCTAACCCGATAACCGAGTATAACCAATTAAATTGTTTTGCAATTTAACAAGATAGGTATTTTATTTGAGAAAAATCTAGGGTGCCTGAACCTGTGCCTGGTGGCCACAGGTACCGTCCATCTGCCTCGAGATGTGAATTATATCATATATCGCGATAGATAGACGGTGCCTGGTGGCACCAGGCATTGTAGTAATGCTCTTTTATTTGACAAGGAGACAGAAACATTCTTGCCACATCAAGATCTTCATCCTGTATTTCATTAGCAGCCTGCAAGATTCCTTCGATCTTTATAGCACCACGAAGCGAGACAGGAACAACACCAAACATCTCAGATCTGAGGAAGGCGAGGAAGGGAGGGGAGAGGGAGGCGACCCTTCGCTGTGAGACTAGAGCTTCGAAATCGACCATGCACTGCGTGAGAGCTTCGACCCTTCGCTGTGTAATTGAGAGCTTCGAAACCCTTCGCTCTGGGAGAATGAAATGTGATTATGAGATTTGTGTGTGAGAGATCTAGGGTTTAATCCCTTTTATATAGTTGAAGGGTATTTTTATAATTTTATTGGTTAAACGGATATCCGTGGGGCAGATATCCGCCTCAACCTCCACAAACCCTTAACCAAATCCTCCCCAAACAGGGTGAGTGGGGCGGATATTCGTGAAAATCCGCCCTACTGCCATCCCTAGTTCTGACTTTGAGGGAATTTTGAGAGTTTTCGAGGGAGAGTGAGGAGATTTGTAAGAGATTTAAGTGTGGGAAGAGATTTCGAATGGGGGATGGTTTTTATTTATATTATTGGTGTACAAAAGTATGGTGGTGCGAAAGATAGGAAATGGTGGTGTGGTGAATTGTTGCGTTAGTTGAATATAAAAGTTCAGCTCTGCCTGAAACAATCTTTATCCGTCCAAAGATTTTATAAGGTTTTATCATGTTATGGAATCTTAATCATATTTTTTTCTTTGAATATGTAAATATCTATTAGATTTTCGTAGCTACACAAAAAAAGTGATACAATAAATTAGATTATCATGAATAGCATCACTTGTAAACACATATTATTTGTGGTGATACAATTATTGAATCACTTTATTTGTGAAAATGCCAATTTTGATTGTTACTATTTTTTGGATTGTTACAAAAATGTCAATTTGATGTAGCGTGTGTCAACCAGTGTATCGGAGACACCTCTAGAAGAGAGAAGAAATAAAATCCTACCTGAATTTCTATCTCAGTTTGTGTACCTTGAGCTCCACCACTAGGCTGATGAATCATTATCCTAGTGTTTGGCACACTAAACCGTTTTCCTGAAGAAGCAACGAGCAAAATTAGGATGAAATGATACTACACAAGATATCCAATACATCCTCTAAGAAGAGCCAGAGGAAGTGGTTACCCTTGGTGCCAGCACTTAGAAGAAATGCTCCCATACTGTTCATGAAAAGGTTTCAGTAAAAGATGTTAGCCAAATGACATTCTACTAAACATATATGGGTCTATATCATCATGTGAGCCTTTTTTTTAAATATGTCATAAAGGAGTGTGTCATTCACGTAGACGATGTGTGTACTTGTAAAAGGAAATGTGCACAATGGTTTTATTGTTAAACAGCTTTAGCAATAGAAAGAAATACATTTTGAAGAGGTAAGAATGTAAACCAAAAACAAAGAAATTTGATATATATTTTGAAAACTGACTTGGGTTTTTATAGGATTCTATAAACCTATTAATAAGGTGCGACCTACAGGTCAACACCATAAGAAAGTAATCATGTTGTCGGCAGGTCTCGAATCTAGGAGGTAAAGGATAAATTCACACAGCCCTAACCACTCGACCATAGCACCATTGGCAAGAAAAATGGCCATTTCTGGGAGGAAGTTGATATTAAGTGCTTCATGGTATCAAAGATGGCCATTCCTGGGAGAAGGTTACAAAAAAATAAGAAAGATGAAAATGAGACGATTAACAAACGCAAGATGATACAATACAATTAGCATTACGAATACACAAATTTACCAGCTGTAACTGATCCTCTTGGAGAATCGATGTACATGACTATCCTGTTCAAGAACCCTTCTAGGTGTCGAGGAAACCAGCGAGGGGAATGAAGGGTGAAGGCGCACATCTCGAGGGGGATGAAGGGTGACACCCCTCCCCCTCGCTAGTTTCCTCACCATTTAGAATTCCCGCATGTTCAAAGAACAAAAGAGTGAATTAAACGGGTAAAACACTACAGGATTCAGTACTCATGAACCAACAGATTTAAGTAGCTTCAATAGAAAATAAACATGAGAAATATAAATCTGACGATTTGTCACACAACTCGAGGAGTTTGACGACTTATATTTATTCGTGCACATATCTCGAGGAAAATTTGACGTTTGAATAAATTTTAATATAATTTTGCCTTTAACCCAATAAAATAAATTATTGGCAATAACTTAATCCCATAAAATAAATTTGAATTTAGTTTTATCCCTTGAAACAGAACATATCTAAGAGATGATAAAGAAAATTTTGATCATCTTCCTCCTCCCTTATCTTTCTCCCATTTTTTCTCCTCTATCTCTGAGTCTCGCCACCACCTCCCCCCTCTTCCTCATTCATCCTCCTTCCCCATCTGTTTCACATCTCCTATAATAAAGTTAGAGATTCATTCCTCCTTTTTCCCCCTTATTTTTCCTCCCTCCTCCTTCCTCCTTCTTCCCCCTTCATTTTCCTCCCTCCTACTTCTTCTCCATTCATCTCTCGAGTCTATTATGTTTCAGGGGGCAAAATTAAATTTATTTTAGTGGGCAAAAGTAAATTAAAATTTATTCAGACGTCAGATTTCTTCTGAGATGTGTGCACAAATAAATATGAGTTGTCAAATTTTATCGAGATGTGTGCTGAATATGTTGGACTGTCATATTTTCTCAAGATACGTGCATAATTGAATTTAGATCGTTATATTTTACTTAGAGATGCGTGTACTATTAAATTTGGACCGTTAAATTTTCCTCGAAATTAGTTGCTTAGGATGAATTTTTTTAAATGAACTGTTGGATTTCCTCGAGATACGACTTCGATTTTAGTTGAGCCTTAGGATTTTCTCGAGATGAAATGTTCGAGATACGAAAGATACAACCTCAACCTTTAATTTCTGAGAGGCATTTTGGTAATCAGAAATAAATTCATTAACAAATCAGCGCGTGTGGATTAAGCAAAATGAAGTTTTTTCTTCCTTTGTTTTAAAGAAAAGTAAAAGTAAAACACCTTCTTTTCTGCCTTTATCAAAAGAAAACAAAATTCTAAATGTCGAGGAAGTGGGCGAGGAATGGCGAGGAAGCGAGGTGGCGGAGTGAGAGTCGTTCATCTCACTCGAGATGCGTGTATTGACTTTTCGCGTACGCATCCTGAGCAGAATGAACGACTCCCACTCCGTCACATCCCTCCCCTCGCTCATTTCCTCGCTCGTTTCCTCGCCATGTAGAACTGCTCAAAAGAAAAAGTAGTGATCTTCGTTTCTGCTTGTGTTCATTATTTTGTAAATTTTTGATACCATCAAATTAATTATAATATATATAATATTTTATTATTATTATTTTTTCTATGCAAATGGTTCTCGTTAAAATTCAACTTCCTACCATGTGTTGAATGGTTCAAAGATGGAAACATTAGCAACTTGGTAATTTGCACTTTGCCCCCTATTATATACTATTATAATCACTCTGTTGACTAGCAGTCAAAGTCAAATGATCGTCAATTTTCAAAGCAGATTACTAAAATGCCTCTTAGAAATCAAAGGCTGAGATTGAATATTTTCTATTTCGAATATCACATCTCGAGGAAAATTCTAAGGCCCAACTGAAATCGAAATCGTATCTCAAGAAAAATCCAACAGTTAATTTTTTTTTTAAAATCTTTCATCTTAAACAACTCATCTAGAGGAAAAATCTACCGATCCAAATTTAATAGTACACACATTTCTAGGTAAATTTAACGGTTCAAATTTAATTGTGCATGCATCTCGAGAAAAACTGATGGCTTAGATTTATTCGTGCACCCACCTCGAGGAAAACCTGATGACTTGATTTTCGCGCACGCGTCTCAAAACTATATGACGCTTTGACACACATCTCGAGGAAATTTAAAGGCCCGACACTCATCTCGAGGAAATCTGACAGTCTGGCACACAACTTGAGGAAATCTTGATGATCTGACATGCAACTCGAGGGAAATCTGACGACTTAGATTTATTTGTGCACACATCTCGAGGAAAATCTGACGACTGAATAAATTTTAATATAATTTTGCCCTTAACCCTATAAAATAAATTACTGGCAATAACTTAACCCATAAAATAAATTTGAATTTAGTTTTGTCCCCCTGAAACAGAACATACCTGAGAGATAATCAAGAAAATTTTGATTATCTTCCTCTTCCCTCCTTTTCCTCCCATTTTTTCTCCTCTATCTCGCAGCCTCGCCACCACCTCCCCCTTCATCCTCCCTCCTCTTCATCTTCCTCATCCTCCTTCCTCCACTTCTTCATTCCTCCTCTGTTTCATAACTCCTATAATAAAGTTAGGGATTCATTCCTCATTCCTCATTCCTTCCTCTCCCTCCTTCTTCCTTTTCCTCCCTTCTTCTCATTCCCCATTCATCTCTCAGGTCTGTTTTGTTTCAGAGGGCAAAGTTAAATTTATTTCAGCGGGTAAAAGTAAATTAAAATTTATTCAAACGTCAGATTTCTCTCGAGATGTGTGCACAAATAAATATGGGTTGTCAAAATTTTCGAGATGCGTGTTGGATAGTCAAATATTGCTCGAGATGTGTGCATAATTGAATTTTGATCATTAGATTTTACCTAGAAATGTGTGTACTATTAAATCTAAGAGTTTCGAAAACATCTCCTCATTCCTCTTCCTTCTTATAATAAAGATGCATGTGTACTATAATAAAGTAGGGATGGGCAAAAATCGATTTAAATTCGGTTAACCGACCGAACCGGTTTTCAAATTCGGTTCGGTTACCGAAATATGACTAGAAAGAAAATAATTTAAACCAAACCGAACCGATTATAAACGGTTCGAAATCGGTTTATGGTTTTGAACTGACCGATTTATAACCGAACCGACCGATTAATTAGATATATATAAATAACTAAATAACAGATAGGTGTCAATACCTGATTAGTGCAACAAATGCACTGCAGTACACCCTGTTGCACTGAATCACCCCCTTCTCTCAAAGTTTTCAATTTTGGGCTAAAAATTGTGTCTGTAAAAAAAATGGATATGTTTTAATGAAAGTCTTTCAAATGCTTGAACCTGAAATTTCGGCCCAACCGAACCGAACCGATCCGAAATTCGGTTCAACCGAATTCATCGGTTTATAAATACAAAATTCAGTTTCGGTTTGGGTTTTGGGCAAACCGAATGAAATCGGTTCAAAATTAGTCTGGGGCTCAAAACCGAACCGAACCAACATTGCCACCCCTATAATAAAGTTAGAGATTCATTCCTCATTCATTCTCCTCCCTTCTCCTTCCTCCCCTTTATCTCTCAGGTCTGTTTTGTTTCAGGGGGCAAAATTAAATTTATTTCAGGGGTAAAGTAAATTAAAATTTATTCAGACGTCAGATTTCTCTCAAGATGCGTGCACAATTAAATATGAGATTTCAAATCTTCTCGAAATGTGTGCTATACCGTCAAATTTTTCTCGAGATGCGAGCATAATTGAATTTGGATCGTTAGATTTATCTAAAGATGTGTGTACTATTAAATTTGGACCGTTAAATTTTTCATGAGATGAGTTGCTAAGATGATTTTTTTAAATCAACTGTTGGATTTCCTCGAGATACAAATTTGATTTCAGTTGAGCCTTAGAATTTTCCTTGAGATGAGATGTCGAGATACGAAAAATTCAATCTCAACATTTGATTTCTGAGAGGCATTTTGGTAATCAGCTTTGAAAATTGACGGTCAATGGACATTGACACCTAGTCAAGGGGGGTAATTGTAACATTGATTAATGATGAGTCTATTTATTAATTACCTAATACCTATATATAATAGGGGGCAAAATACATATTAGTGTGGGTATAGAACCCAAGACGTGAAAATTAAATCGTCACAGTCTTAACCATCCAACGAGGCTACAATTAGCCCCAAGTCTTATGTACTATGCATGCGAGGATGAAAATTTACACTGATAAAAGCTCAACTTCGTTCAATAAGTTCTCCTCTTATTGACAAATGTACTTCTGTAAACCAAAATTGCAGGAAAAGTGTAATACGCCAGTTTTAAGAGTTTGTACAGTCTTTGAAAAAATAATTAAAAATAAATTTCATCTGATGTGGGGTGTGTAAGGCTCGCTCTTCTAAACCATTCACATGGTATAACAGCTTATTAATCACTTAAAAAAACTCATTCTTCCTTTAAAAGGAGATGAAGCGGCAAAGGTCAGATCCACCGTTTCATAAAAACCTCTCCTTGGCAAAGTTTGAAATAGAAAATTGGACAAAATTAGATTCGCTCAAATGTAATTATTACCTTTGATAATCAGTTGAAGTGAACAAGCTATTGTGCTAAATCTCTCCCTTGATCAACTTTATTTTTTCCGGAATGTTAATCGCTCATCAAACTATTTGCATATTGATTATTACTAATTTTTTGTTTTGAGCTTGTCGGGCTAACTCATTTCTTGCATTGATTAGAACTTTCAAGAGGAACAAATAGGATGATTAAGTCTAATCCGCCTTGTGGGACTTGCACAAAAACTTCTTGGGACGAATATGGCAAACATTGTGTCTCGCAGATCTTTGTTGTTATGGACGCAAATCACAATTTAAATTCCTTACAGTTTGGTTATGCAGACGAAGGGAATTCGGTAACTCTATCTGATAGATATGGTGACAAGGGCCTAATTTGAGAGTGGTAAAACTTAAAAGAGTCATGCTAGGGAACCAAGTTCTGCAATCGGGATGATATGACATGATCAGACGAGGTTTTTATAAATCTCGATGTACATATAAATACTTTTGAGATTTTCATGATTCTTCCAAGATTATGCCATGTCATCTTGGTTGCAAAACCTGACCTGCAAAAACCTGATTCCCTATTATTATTGAACTTAAAATCATTATTCATTATTTATTATTATTTATTTGTTTTTGTTGTTGTTCAACTTATGATAGCAAATACTGAAATGCTTTGATCAGGTGGTGCTAAACTATCCGTCAGAATACCTAACCGGAGTAAATGGAACTTTTAATGCTGCTAGGATCAACTCGATCACCTTTACTACTAATCAAGGCAAATATGGACCGTTTGGAGTTCAAAATCCGCATGATAAAACCTTCGACATGGAAATGGGACTTGATTTCTATGGATTTCATGGATACGCGAATGTGAAAACTCTTTCTGCCCTTGGTGTTTACATCAAACCAAATGTTAATCTCAATCATGATTAACGCGGTTTGGCCAATCTTACCTTCCTCTACAGAGTGAATCACAATCCGGCTAAAATGGAATCTTAGAAAATGATTACTAGATTAAAATCCTACTTTCGGAAGTATGTTTTTAGTCATGGATGATTAGTTTCTTGTATGGTTTTGTTTGACGAAATTATGCTTTTTTTACTTAATTAGCAACTTAGTTAATGGAGGTTCAACATGTAGATTTGTGAATTCAGAATAACAATGCTCTCAGTTATAAATGAAAAAAGGTTCATTCAGAAATAGAGAACTTTTAAAATTGTAAACTAAGGACTCACGACATTCTCTAATGTTGCAGCCAGGGGCGGAGCCAGGATTGCAGACAAAGGCGGGCAAAAAAATAAATCACAGATAATTTAATTCTTAAAATAAATAAATATGATTAAAACAAAGTTTCAAAAGTAGTACAAGAGAAACATATTTTATGTGACGTCAATGTTGTTGCACATTGGATTTTAGGAAAAACTCTCTGCGAGTTCTCATGTTCATAGGGTTTACCAAACCAGACCTGAATGCTACAATACATGGAGTAACAAAGCTGGAGACAGTGCTAATGTTGACAGGTTTTTGGAAAATTATGGACCCCTTGGTCTTCATAGATACACATATTCGGACCTCAAAAGATTTACCAACTCGTTCAAGGATAAACTAGGCCAAGGAGGATATGGAAGTGTTTCAAGGGGAAGCTTAACGACGGGCATCTTGTTGCCGTTAAGGTTCTGACTGAATCGAAAGGCAACGGAGAAGAATTCATCAATGAAGCCAACACAATTGGGAGGACTAACCACGTCAATGTTGTTAGCCTTATCGGGTTTTGCTATGAAGGTCCTAAAAGAGCTCTTGTTTACGAATTCATGCCCAATGGATCTCTTGAGAAGTTCATCTATAATAAGAAGGGTGCAAGCTCCACACATCCTTTGGAATGGGAAAAGCTATATCAAATTGCTCTTGGAATTGCTGATGGGTTAGAGTACCTACATCGTGGTTGTAATGCTCGCATTCTGCATTTTGACATTAAACCTCATAACATTCTCCTGGATGAGGACTTCATTCCGAAGATCTCTGAACTTTGGGTTGGCTAAGCTTTGCCCAACAAAAGATCAGAGTATTGTTTCAATGTCTAATGCCCGTGGAACTATAGGTTATATAGCACCAGAAATCTGTTGTAGGAATTTTGGAGGCGTGTCTTCAAAATCGGATGTTTATAGTTATGGAATGATGGTGCTGGAAATGGTCGGTGGAAGAAAGAACATTGATGCGACAGTGGAGAATATCAGTGAGATATATTTTCCTCAATGAATTTACAATCACTTGGAACAACATGAAAGCATGGGATTAGGAGGATTCAAAGAGATGTTTGAGGAAGAAAGTGTCATAAAGATGATTATAGTTGGTCTTTGGTGTATACAAACGCATTCAGCAAATCGGCTTCAATGAGTATGGTTGTTGAAATGCTACAAAAATCTGTTGGCGACTTGCAAATGCCTCCCAACCCCTTCCGAGATCTTCCTACATCTTCTCAGTCAACTTCGTGACTTGGTTCTATAACTCCCATCCGATCTACATAGCATATGATAGAATTTGGTATATTGATAATTGTAGTACTGATATTACTGATGATTATAGTTGGTCATTCTGCAACATTTTTGTTGAATACTTAATTTCACTCTTATATTGTCAAAAGACTTCTAGCTTGTTTGTTGGAAGAAATGAAAAATTCAGATTTGATTAATACGGCAGAAAAGTAACCCAAAAGAACTAGCCTTGTTTGTGCAGATGTGAACATTGACGATCCTATATGATTCGATGGCAGAGGAGGGATGAAGACTTTTATCATCATCGTCCAGCTGGATCAATAAGTTGAGAGAAGGCTGCATTTGGGTTGGTCATGTCTGAATCCTCGCCTTTCTCACTGTCAGGTCCTTGCTTAGAGGGTCCATCTTTGGTCGGGTCCTTGTCCGGGGTTTTTCTTGCAACTGGAGAGCAAACTCAAGGTTCCACAACACATCACCCATCGTTGGGCGGAAGATCCCCTGATCAGCCAAGCAATTCTCAGCTGTC